>JAUJYU010001078.1:0-10185 GCA_033995675.1 Nothrus silvestris
ACTAGAACTTAAAAGACTTTATTATCAAACTGTAAAATTATGATTATTTTCATATTCAATACGAAAAAGTATTTATTGGTTTCATATAATGTATTTTAATTTAAAATTAATCAATAAATAAAGGTTTCAAATATAAAAAAATATAACTGTAATTTGAATTAAAGCCTTGATCAGGTCTTAAAATAAAGTTGCTTTTTTATTATTATAATATTTGAATAAATTCTGAATAATTGATATAAAATTTTTAAAAATACTTTTACAATTAATTAACTAATAATACAGGTATGGGCAAGGTCGGCCGAGATAGGGAGGGGTTCAGGGAAAGGTGAAATGAGGCGATCATTGCTCCAAACCTCAGGAATTTTGTAATAAAAATTATAATAATGTTCGGCCAATTTTGTGAATTTAAAATAAATGAATATTTATGAATAAATATTTATGGCATATGTTCAACAGTTAGTTGTTCTAAAGGAACCAAACTTTTAGCAAATAATAAGAAGAGCTGATCAAACGATATTATCTTAGATGAAATAATTTTTAATTTATTGACTAAAAACTGTTTTAATTAAAAAATTTGCGAAAATGAATGTGATTGTGATGTTTTTAATCTAAATGTTACAAATAGTGTTGAAATTGTTTTATATATCTATTATTTGACATAAACAAAATAATTTTTTAAATGTGAGGATTTTAATTAATTGCCTCTTTCCTAGTCATAAAACCTCACATTATTTATATTCTCAAATTTTCGGAGAGAGTCGAACCGGAATTTGCCGCTAACTTTGTCTGTATATTTATGATCGCATTATTGCATTAATTAAAGCTCATATAAATCTTCGTATAGATATGCGAATTGAGCATTCGCTCGAAAAGTCGTTAAGACTCGAGTTAAAAGTTAAGCAACTATTTAATAAGTATTTAATGTGCATCTAAGAGTAGTTGGCATTTCCCCTCAATTCACACATTCTTACATAGCATTTGTGTTGAATACATATGAAGGTATCTCCGAAGGAGACCAACATTTTGAACCTCAGGATATTAAGTAAATTAATAATATCAAAACTAAATACTTATAACTTATAAATTCTTTAATGTTTTATCAATATTAAAAAAGCTAAAACTTAATAATATTAATAAATTTTGAAATATTTTCTAATAATTTCAAACTATTTATTTAAATTTATTTTTATTGATATGAAAAAAATGTCAAAAATCTTTTCTAACAAAAATATATCATTGAATGGAAAGTGAACAAATTATTATTTATATATCAGCATAAGTGCTGATAAGTCTTTTAAAATAATCGTATAATATCTATTCTTCAGCACCAGACCTACGATTAAGGGTCAAAGTATGTTTATATTGTATAAACCGTATATTCACTTTAAAACCTACAGATAGGAAGAATGATCAAAAAATGTTGAGGAGTCAATGCTAGTTAAGGTATTGTTTTGTTGGTCAATTAATAGTAAAATAATTCCATCTGTAGATATCAAATATAAGCAATTAGTTTGGATATTAGTTATACTTATTCAGAGGCTTAGAATGTTGAAAGAATGTTAAGCCATTTCTTTATGGAAAGCCTTCATATAGAACTACAAACGATTCATTGGAAAACTCAATAAAGGAAGCTGTACTGTACGGGTCTTTGGCATAATCAATATTAACATAACTTTTGAGAGGATTCAATACAATATATTTTCTGGTGACTCATTATTCAATAATTTGTATAATGTGTTGACTTATTTAAAAAGAAATAGTAAAAGAGGTTTACGAGAATTATTTATTTTTGAAGCAGAAAAGTCTCAAAATTTATTAAATTGAATTAATTCAGACTAATTAAAGTAAATAAGAATAAAAGAGTTATGCAAAAGCACACTTTTATCCTTTTTAAACGAGTTACGAATACATTAATTTTTGTTTCTCGCATTGCATAACTCTTAAAGCAAGAGTTAATTTTATATGATAGTCAGCATACGTACGTAGATCTCATTTTTCATATTTTGGTGCATTAATAATGCCTGCATTACTTTCTACGGCAAGTACTGTATATACAGTAATATTAAATATAACTAATAATGAATAGAAAGAATGAGATCAGAGTTTTGCAAATTTTAGCACTCATTAGTCTTGTGAGTTAGTCGTATATATTTTATAATAGTTTTAATACAAACTTTTATATCAGAGATCCATAACTTGCGTTGAGAGCCACTTATCTGTTTAAAATATGTAAATTTGAAGCAATATTGTTTATAACAAATATTGTATTTATAAACATTAATTAAATTTAACCCTTTGAAGGAGTTATGCAAAATCTTCAAGGCTTTAAAAAGTTATAAAATAGAAAGGTTTACAAAATTAGAATAAATTGTTTTGATTTTATTTAATGTAAAGCAAAGCTACTGTACAGTACGTGAAAGCAATCGCATTTTGGTTTCAATATTAAATATAGTTATTTATAAGTTTACGAATAATAATTAAATCGATTTTAAGCATCAAAACTTCTCTTAATTTAAATAAAATTTATTAAAAATATTAAATTATTTTTGAACCTCAAAATAATGATTTGATAAACAATTATCTATTATGAAATCATAATTTTAATCAAATGATAAGTATAATTAATGATGAAAGTAACCTTGAAAATTAGAGCCTATGATCAAAATGCTGAGCTTGAGCCTTCACTTATATTATTTGCTCTTCAATTATATGGACTAACCTATAATTAAACACACTATAGCCTAACTAAAAATGAATAAAGTAATTTGTAAGATTCATGTGATCTCATATACAGTATTATAGAAATAAACATTATAACTTCAATTCAATTTCAATTAATATTTTATATTTTCGAAATGAATTTCAATAATAATAATTTCTACTTTTTATATATTCGAAAATTCACTTTTATTTATATTTGAATATAAACTTATATTTTTTAATAAATATAAAATATTAATAAATTATTGAAAAATCACCAATCAGTTAAAGTTTACAATAAATGATGTGAAACAGCCATAAAAGAATTACTTTAAATAAGTTAAAGATAATGAAATTTACTTTTAGCGAATACAAAGTGCAAATATTCATATTCTCATTATAATTGATCGTTAAAGTAAAAACAAAAATAAATTTTCCGTTTGTTATAGCGAGAACTTAACATTTATAGAGAGAATAAGAATATTTTCACATTTTGCAACAGGAATGTAAGATATACTGTATATAATTGAACGCTAGAATATAAAAATAACTTTTGGATAAACTATTTTAATGCTAAAATTGAAACAAGTATATAAGTAGACAAATATCCGGGATTTCAAGTTTTAGACCTAAAGCTCTAGTTTTATGAAAACAAAATTTGTTGAAACCTTTCGATCATTTTGATCAGAATTTTTATATCCCTTGTATTTTTTGCTCTACAGGTTTTATTTTCGACCTCTGAAACCGATAGGTTAGAGATGTTTGGTCTCAATCGAAAAAACTTATCAAAATTGTCTTCATTCTCCAAATTTATCAAAATTTGTTGAAAAAGCAATAAAACCAATCAAGTTTTTTCAGTTTTGTCAAAGAGCTCACATCATTAATGATCATTAAATAAATGGTGACATCCTTTCCTATATGTCAATTGTTTGGAATATCGTGACCGAAGGTTATTTAATTTAATTGCTGAAAGCTTCAATCAAGAATGGCGTTTGACATTCAAATGCTTATGTACTTATATGGATTTACTTAAAGCAAATTACTGTAGTTGTAAATAAATTTCTTAATTTATTGCTTAAACAACTCAACAATAGAAAAAATATTTAAAAACATGCTTTGCTAATAAAGTGAATGTCTTCGCACTATTGCTTCGCAAAATAGTTTTGAATCGTTCAAAAAAAGATTGAACTAATATTATACAAAATTGGAATAATTAGAATTAGAATCGATAATATTTTCAAATTGCTTTCATTTATATAAATGCTTTTGGCTGTAAGAAAACTATTCATTGTTATTCATGAATCAACAGGCTTTCCAACTCAACTCTTGTAAGTGTTAACTGTTTTCTTGTCTGAAAGGAAGCTCAAAAGCTCACACAGTAGTTCTCATTCCTCAAAGAATGTGATAAAAATTTGTTATTTGTATATCAAATATTTTTATATTTATTACAAAAAATTAAATTCAAAATGTACTAAAGGATGAAATGTTAGATTAGTATAATTATAAATCCCCTTTAATAAACAGCAGCATAAAAATCAGTGAAATAGATAACAAAATTAGGTTAAACTCGAACCCAGATCCTCGTGCTTAACTTTAGTTCTACTTAGACTTAGAGATCAACATTTTCAAATGTCTTAACTCCATCTCCACTAAAATTTTGATATTTAACTTCAACTCCACTCCACTACATTGTATTTTTTTGTAACTCCATCTCCACTCAATTGAGATGCAGTTCAAATGTCGACCTCTATTAAGGAACTTTTAGCTTATGGACATGGACTTAGTCAAGCTTTTAATTAACTGAGCTCTACTCGATCACTCTCGTAAATCCTTTTCATCATCAATTTTTTTGTTGATATAATTAATATCGCATTGAATTTGATTGTTAGTTAATATTATAAGTTTAATATAAGTTATAATATATTTAACTCAGTTTGATTAACTAATTGCAAATAACACTTAATTTGTAATCAAATATATACTAGTATGCCTTAATTTAAATTTAGCTTGACAACTTAAGTAGACACTTGTAGATTTTACTCTTTTTTCGACTTCTATAAAAATAATTTAATGTATTGAAATCATGAAATGTAAGAAAAATATTTTGGTAAATATACATGTAATGGTGGTATGTTTACATGTAAGTATGGTGGTCACCTTAATAATCTGTAATTAAATGCTTAGTATTATATAAATATAAACTGAAAATATAAATAAGTTAAAGAGATTTTCTTTTAAAACATTCTTAAAAGCAGAGACACTGGAAATAACTATGGAATTACTATGCATATGCATAAATAGGGAATAAAAACGATACCATAAGAGTTTATACGAAAGTAGTAATTTTCAGATTCAGTCATTGTTTAAAATGCATTTAATTTTCTCTAATATCAATTGATAATATTTTAAGGATGAAAAGTGAACCGAAATATACTTTTGTTTAATAAAGCTTATTGTACATTTTTTTCATATGATAAATATAATTATTAATTCTAATTGATTGATTGATGATGAGATCATTTCGACGCTGATATCCGAATGCAAGTGATATATTTTGTTATGCTATCATTCAGTTTGAGCCAATATTTTCATTGTCTGACTTATCAAAACATTGGCATAAACACGATTAAAATGCAAATGTAAATCATTATGAGTTGATGTTGTGTTGCGTTGAGGAATGCAACACATTGTTTCTATTGTAAGATAAGATCGTGATATAATGTGGCGCAAAACCATTTAACCGACACTTCTTGTTGTCTGTCTATCTATGTTGTGATATATATCTAATAATGAGATTCAAGAATCGCCCTTTTCTTATCTGTCTGTTTCACGTATTGATGATGTGATGCACTTTGTCTTTTGTCAAAGAGACTCAAACTGATGCGTTGGCTATACTTATGTGTTTCTGCAACTGTTTAAAAGAAGTCGTGTCACGTATTTGAGGTTTGCAATACTGAATGAGGAACTATACTCGAACATATGCTACAACTTTGGATTTTCAGTCGAATTCACTAAAATTCACTTTGGCTTTTTCTTTTGCAGGTGATTAAGACAATAGTATTTTCTGGGTTTGTGAACGCAATTTGCCATTTAATGGAGTCTTCGATGAACAAATTTTTAAGAAAAGGAAGCGTATAGTAAAAAGTGTCAAAGCATGTTATTACTGATTTTCAATTTTTTCATCCGAGATTTTTTTCAAGTTATCTCAGACTAACGCTCTTATCTCAATATTGAAGTTTTATGTAATGCTATCTTGAGAATTGGCCTTCATTGCCATCGCTCTGTCAAATATAGGAATCGTAAAGGAAATAAAGTTTCAAAATCCAACTCAACTCATTTTTGCCAAACACGTCTCTCTCTCAGTCACACTCACATAGAATTTCTTTTTACTTTTTCCATCTTATCCTTATATTATATATTAGTAGTTCTTCTCTATCAAAAACTGTATCGAAATGTTCGGACTTTTTTTGCGAAATAATGTTTGCAATGTTGTCAATACCGACATCTCATATACTGGTATTGCGCCTAAGGCTACATAGAGAGCATCATATCAGTAAAGTAGACATCATCTTAAATCCATTTTGTTGGACAACTCCGATTGACGTGTTGACCATTCCCTTAGGATATGGACAATAGGCAATCAAACTCTCGCTTCGAATATCATTCTCACCACAAGATATGACTTGTGAATGGTTTTTCACCAGAACTCAAAGTTATATGAATTGATGAAACAGAACATACTTTCAATCCTCGACCAACTTATATGGAAAATAGCAGGAGTTCTGGTTTAGTGTCAGTGATTTTCTTTTGTTAGTCAAACACGTCGCACATCATTGCAACTCAACATTCACTACTGCACAGCCTTTGCAAAACAGCAATTCTTCAGAGGTTTCACTTTATTCAGTAATATCTGTTGTATTTCTGTATTACATAACAAATTGATCCTTGAGTTGTGTGGTCTAGAATGTGATGATAGGTTTTAGTAACTACAAGTCCAGTAAATTTTTGAATATAAGTTTAGTTTCGTGTTTGTATCTGTTGTCAGGCAATTGTCACGTAGCAGTCTTTTGATGGCATATTTAGAAGTACTTAACAAAACTTTGGCAGTTATGACATAGCATTATCTTAACAGTAATACAGTATTATTTCTATAATAACTGAACGATATTTGTTGAGAAAATGGTGATATTTTGTCAAGAATGAGATGCTTATTGCTGACTGTAATTTTTGAAATGCTTAAGATTTGGCAACACCTGTCGTTATTTGTGCCATTCTCACCACTACCACCAATAACACTCTTTACTCTTATTCTCCTAACTCTTCCGTAACTAATTTAACTTCAAGTTTTGCAATATTCAGCACTAAGTGTCGTGTCTTTATTAATGTTCATTAAAATCTATATTCTTTCTTTTTTATTAAGAATTTGCCGCATCTTTGCATCGCTCGCATTAATCTTTGCACATCTTTCCCACTCATTACATGATATGCAATATTAATCTAAACTTATGTTAGAATTTTTTTTGAAAATCAAAAGCAAATTTTCGTTCTTAACTCTATCAATGGACTTAAATTTTATGTTTAGTATTGTTATTATTATTATTACATGATGTGATGTTTTATACAAATTCTCTATAACAGTATCCTAACAGAGAAAGAGGTGATGAAGTTTAGTGTTGTAGATATTAATGTGATGTTTGAAAAGAGTATCTTTTTTAAAGGATTTTTGCAAAACTTCACAATGGAATCAGTGTTGTGTACGAAATGTGCGAAAATGAGTTGAGCCAATGTTCCTAAATGTTGGAATAGAGGAAATGCATTTTTCTGGTTAATCGTTTGCTTCAATGCCTTATATATAAAAGTTAACCATTCATTCCGTTATAATGGTTTAATGTGGTCTATGTTAGGATGATTTGAGTGAGTCTCTACAAAATGTATGTTAAGTGAAATGCTGTGCCCTTTCATAGTAAATGTTAGGAAAAGCTCTTCATTCAACTCTTAAATCAACTTTTGTGCTTATACTATATATTATTGGAAACCAGCCCTTAGATAATGGTTATGAGTTTAGATCGTAGCTTAAAATAACATTGAGTATCGCCCAACGATGTAGACCTTCTATTATAATTCACACAGCCTTTCGACAATGGGTTTATCGCACAACAAAATTTAATTGATCTACAAATTACTTCATACAGGAATAAAATTTTTCAACTTTTCTCTATATATAAAGATATTAAACCATTAATATTAGGTAATAGTATGTTATAATCTATTACAGTATTATTGTTAGCTCAGAATATTTTGAGATCGAAGCGCGGAATGGTTTCCAACATTTTTTAACTCTCAATATTGCACATAAACCAAATGGTAAAGTATTCTATAGTATAACTTAAGGTACTCACCAAATCGATTGTATCATTTTTATTGCTAACTGACTGTAATTCTTATTATTGCCGTCTCATAAGTTGGACAGCATTTGAAGAAGAAGTGTCTGCAAGATATTGATGTTGCACACCATCGTATTGGACACCATTGCTTTAGAGTTGAAATATCTTTGCATTAAAGTCAGAATAATCTTTGCATTAAAGTCAGAATATTCTCGAATGAAATAAGCAAAACACTTATAATATAAAACCTTTATTTTCGTAACATATATCTTACAAACTGCATATCAGTGGCACTGATAAGAACATAACATATTTATTGTAATATTGTTTATATTAAACTAATAATGCTGTAACTATTGATTTAACCGAAAACCTCATTGTGTAATAAGAGATAGTTTGGCTCATCATTAGCTCTTATGATTACAATTTTATGAACGTTGTGTTATTAAAACAATTAATTATTACAGCCTTCACTGTCTGTTTGTTTGACAAACTATTTGTATTCTATATTATTCTCTTTTGAAACCCTTAATCAGTTGTGCGATTGAATAATAGCACAAAAATAACTTTACGTATTATTTAATAATTCAATGTCTTCGCTATAGAGAAGATATAGAATCTAAGTTTGCTTATGCCTTGAGAACATTTGTGTCATCGTTTTAAGTTTTCGAATTTAAATCCGACACAACTGAAAACTTTTCAATTTTTTATTTTCTTATCTATTTTTTGTACGTAAAAAATTGCATTTATATAATTGTATGCATTATATGAGTCTGTAATAGAGGGGTATTTTCAGTGCGAAACATATGCGACTGACAGCAAAACATGCAAAAAGTATAAGCTGTTGAAATTTCAAATAAATATAAAGGTTTTCACCTAAGGGTAAATTAGGTATTGTTAAGCAGGAATACCAAATATTTTCTCAAAAGTGACGAAACAGAGATAGGCATTAGTTGCTCAACAATGAGGCCAATCTTATTTTGTATAATGAGATTTAAATGTGTGCTTTCGTATAATCCGATTCGGAGCTCATCTCTTGATTTGATTCTCTTCTTTTTTTTCATATATAGATATAATATATAATAAATATCACAGAGAGTTCTTCTTTTATTTTATGTTAACTTCTTATGAGTCAAATATGCAGATATTAGTTCTTTTGCAAATAATTATCCGCAAGTTTTTCAATATATTATTTAATGTAATGATATGTCTGATAGAGTGTGATATCAACAATTGATGGTTAGATGAAATGAAATGATAAACAACTTCTACTTAAGATGCTTTACTTTTCTCTTTTCTGAATAATAATCGTGAATAATATAAATAATGTGATCCTAATAGAGCTTCAATATGTAGTTCACGTAGCGAACACTCTTTGTAACTGTCTATGCAAATACATAGCAAATAATACTGATAACACTTTCCACTCTTTTGGAGGCGAATCGCTATTATGGATGTCCTTCGCTTCTGAGCGAACTATACCCACAATGAAAGGCCATGAAAAAGAATTATAATTTAATATTATATACATTTATCATAAAATTAAACTTAATTAAACTTAATTACTAAATGAAAATAAATTATTATTAAATTCCAATTTTGATAAGACTTATAGAAACTCTTTATAATTATAATTTTATAATAAGATTTAAAGTTTAAAATAATAATTAGAAATGAGTGAAATTTATATACTTCAAGAGCTTTTCAAGACTATTTATTCTTTATTATTGACATTAATTTCAATTATATTATTATTTGTATCATATTATAGTTTACCTGATATTGCGTAACATATATAAGATTAAAAATTTTTAATTTATCTCTGTCTGTCTGTTTCCTCGTGGAAAATTTCTCAAATGTCCTACAAATTGATAATTTATTTTATATTCCTGTCATTCTATTTATATATTATGGTAATGTCTATTAATTATTTATTATTACAGGTAAACTCTGAATTATAATACTTTAGCTATACAGCTAAACCTTAAGTCCAGCGGTTAAGAGCTATTTTATAAATAATCCTAAATCACCAATTATAAGACTTAAGTTCAGGATTCTGTCCATTTTTGAAAAATACTTAGGAGTCATTAAATATTAGAAG
>JAUJYU010001079.1:0-10184 GCA_033995675.1 Nothrus silvestris
ATTATATGAATTAGAAATTTATGATAAAATAATTATTTTTAATATTAACTTATATTTAATGGAATCACAGCTGAGAAGAAGTATTTGTTTTCACAAATAGACCAACATTTGGAAGAAACTAAAGAACTGGTAATAATAAGTTATGATAAAATTTATTAATATAGTTATAATCTGTAAATGTTTGTGACAATTATAACAATTATTACAATTATAAGAATTATAAAAATGATTACAATTATGACAATTATTGTTAATATTGTTGTAAAGTTAGAACAAATCGATTTAGAGATTCACGCATTGAAAGCGACCGAAAGGAAACCACATTTAACACATTTCGAGGGATTTCGCAAAGAATACGATAAACTCAGAAATGATTTCGTAAGTGATTTGTGAATGTTTTACAAATTGAAAACACATTTATTTGTAAACTTCAGATAAAAGCAAAACAATCATTAAGTGATGAATCGGTGGTTCGAATAGAGCTTTTGGGATATAATGAGACGGAATTGGATGACTCGAAGGCTCAACTTCTTAGCGATACTCAAAGATTGGAAGCGTCGCAGAGGAAGCTCGAGAGTGGCTATAAGTTATGCGTTGAGACTGAAGACATCGGATCTCAAATATTAGATAATTTGAATTCACAAAGAGATACTATTCGGCGTTCAAGAGATAAGTTGAGGTCAACTAACTATGAATTGGGCAGAAGTTCTCGACTTTTAAATTTGATGACCAGAAGAGCGATGCAGACAAAGGCTTTGCTATATTTTATAGCTCTCATTATAATAATATTTATAATTTATATCATTTATGACAATATCGTTCATATTTAGTTTTATTTTTGCAATATTTAGCTTATTTTCAAGTCATTAAAACTATTTTTATATTTGGTTTTAAAAAAACATAAACTTATTTCAAATATTAATATAAATACAGTAAAACTTCTTTATACTGTAATGTCTAATGTTGTTAATTGAGTGCAAACATTGTTGTAATTGTTATATCAATAATATTAATATTTTTGCATTACATTTCACAATATATTTATTCATATTTTATGATGAGATGAGATGGACATCAAAATCGTGAGTCACGTGAGAGTCACATGTCTTCATGTTTTCATTGAGTCGTTCAATAAATGTAAATAAAATGTTGTCTCTCTTTTCAAATTGCATTAAAACTAATAAATGGACGAAATGTGGACAACAATTAGGTCAACAATTGGGTCAACAATTGGGTCAACAATTGTTGTGTTTAAGCAATGCTTCAAACAATTCAATGAAAATGATTAATAAATTGAATGACAATAAGAAGCAAACCATTGAATTATATGATTATTTGGATTCAGACAATGAAAAGGCATTAGAAATGATTAGACAATCGATGAAAGTGTTGGACGAATTCATTACTGAAAGAGAAGAAAATGATTTAATGGTTGAAATCGAGCCGTATATGAAACGATTGAGGTATGAGTCGAGCCATTGGGACGACGCTATACATAGTTATAGAGAGACTGAACGACTCAATTGGACGCCAAATAATCAAAAGATAATCGATCGGATCAGACAATTGGCATTTCCTGCAGGAGTGGCGCAAATCAAATCTGTACACATTCTTGATTTGGCAGCAAATGGTTATATTAAGCCTCATATCGATAGCGTTCGTGTGAGTGATCATTATTAAAGTCATCATATTTTAAGCTCTAATCAAACTTATTGTTCATATTTTGCAACTAATGGCTCAACAGTTCTGTGGCGACACAATTGCTGGCATTTCATTGTTGTCTTCATCTGTCATGAGATTAGTTGATGAAAAAGATAAGCAAATGTCAGTCGATATCTTACTCAAGAGAAGGTCTTTATATATAATCACGTGAGTGATGGTTAACCTTATAATTACGTTAAAAGTGTAATTGAACTCAATTTTATTTATTTGATTAGCGGTTACGCCAGATATCAGTTCACACATGAAATTCTGCCACAAGAATGCTCTCAATTCAAAGGAAATCCTATACAAAGAGGTCGTCGAATATCTATTATTTGTAGGAATGAACCCATTCATGAAAATGTTGACCATAATCGATAGCATGAGTTTTGATAGTTATAAGTTATTTAGTCGTTTTGATTCTTAATTATATTTTATTTCTAGATTTGAACTTAAAATTAATGTTAATATAAATACAGGAAATAATTTTGTTGAATAAATGGAATAATTTATTAAATACTTTTAATCTAAAAACAAATGTTTGATGAGAAACATGGCAGCGATGAGTCTTGTTTTATCGATAGGATTCATATCTACTTTCAATTTGATGCTCAATAAGGGTTTAGAAATGATGAGGCTTTTAATTGTACAGTATGTGTACGACATATGCGGTAGCAGTGGCGCAGCCAGAAATTTGCTTTGGGGGGGCTTGATAAAAAAAATAATTATCTACATTTGACAAGTTAGTTTATATTGTACTAAAAGTAGCGCAATACAATATTTAATTACAATACAATATTCATTTTGCGATTCTCGATGGGACCCAGGGGGGCTACAGCCCAGTAGCCCCCCTTGGCTGCGCCACTGTGGCAACCCCTTTAGCACAAAAAGCAGGCAAAATGAAGAAAATCAATTTTTGCAGCCAATAGGAATAGTCACATGATAGGTTGAGTTAAGTTATGATAGGTTAAGCCGAATCCCGTGCGGTAGCAGTGTAGAACACTGCGTTTCTATTGGTTAGGATTTTCATGATAAATCCGCGGCTGTCTTTGCACAGATATAGGGATGAAACATAAAATACTTACGTTTATTCTTAAATAAGTTGTAATTATATTAAAAGTTTAATTCATGAATGTCTTGAAGAGAGAAACATCAGACACACATACAGATTAACATCATTTTTTATATTCATATCATTCAAAAGTAGATCCCATAGAATAAGGTTCAAAATTAGTGTTTTCTGAAACCTTTACTTAATAACTAAATGAAGTTTAAAATATGATTTTTTATTGTATGTATTGTTCATATCAATTGAATTTTATGTACAGAATTGTGACTATCGTTATAACCGATCACTTGTTTAAGGACTTTATGTTCACAAATATTTGATTAATTAGTTTTTTAAGTGTGAAAAAATGGTTTTCTTATAATTAACTTTTACTATAATTGCATTGAAAACACAATTGAATTAATTTTTATAAATATATTTATCAAATTTGGTCTTAAAGGATGTGAAACGAGTTTTATTAGAATTGAATAATTGGTAAGTCTTTTAAAGCAATGTTAATATTGATATATTTTTCAATTGAATCCAATATTAGTCTAATTATGAATATTTGTAATAAAACCTATCAATAGTTTATTAGATTTTAATGAATTAGTGTTTATTAGTGTTTATTATTTAAGTGACAAATCGATTGAAAATGTCATCCAATCTAAAGCGTCCATCACTTGAAACCATCGAAGACGTGATTCCCTCGAAAAGAAGTGCTTCCGACTGGAGTGAAGACATGTCTGCGCCGAAGACTTGCAGTCCATCCAAATGTTTGAATCGAATGAAAGTAAACCTAAGGATTCGACCGCTTTCTAAACGAGAAGAAAGCAGTGGATCCAAAATGACAGTGGATGTGGTGGACCAACAGATGCTGGTCTTCGATCCTATCGACCATAACCAGGAATATGTATATCACGGAAGAAAATACAAAGAGATCGGTCGCAGAGCTAATAAGAACCTGCAGTTTGTGTTCGACCGAGTCTTCGACGAGAGCTATAGTAATATTCAAGTCTACGAAGAGTCGACCAAAAGCTTTGTGAAGGCGTTGTTGAGTGGCTATAACTGTGCGGTGTTTGCCTACGGCGCCACCGGATCGGGAAAGACACACACGATGTTGGGCTCTAATGATGATCCGGGAGTTATATTCTTCACGACAATGGATTTGTTCCGTCAATTGAAAGAGAGGTCAGAGGACGAGAATTTAGAGCTGAGTATCTCATACTTTGAAATCTACAACGAAGTGGTGTTTGATTTACTCGACCCGACATCTGGTAAAGCACTGGTGGTTCGCGAGGACAGTCATCGGGGAGTGATTGTGAACAACTTGTCAGTACATCAGCCAAAAGATGCCAATCATTTGCTGGAAATGTTAGAGTACGGCAACAGAAACCGAACACAACATCCAACGGACGCGAATGCGGAGTCGTCGCGATCTCACGCTATATTCCAGATATCACTTAAGAAACAAGACTTCTCTTCAACTCAAGAAATGTCGATTCAAATTTCGAAAATGAGTTTAATTGATTTGGCCGGCAGTGAACGCGCGACCGTCGCCTATAAGTCCAACCGGAGTAAAGGTCTTCAGAGAGAAGGAGGAAATATTAACAAATCATTGTTAGCCTTAGGAAATTGCATCACAGCTCTGGCTAGTGTTGACCCTAAGCGCAAAACTTCGTATATTCCTTATCGCGGATCTAAACTGACTCTATTATTGCGCGACTCTTTGGGCGGCAATTGTCAAACGGCAATGATTGCAACCATCAGTCCCTCCAGTTTTCATTACGAAGAGACGCACAACACCTTAGTCTACGCCGACAGAGCCAAAGGCATTCAACTCAATTTGCGAAGGAATAGCTTTTCTGTTGGACTTCAGCCCAGAAATTACAACCATTTGATTGAATCTCTCAATCGAAAGAATGTCGAACAAACCCAACAAATACTTGCTCTCACGCAAGAAAACGAAAGGCTTAGATCGCAAATAGATAAAGTGCCCGATAATCCAATTGTAGCCAACTGTGACTCCAGTCAAAAGTTGAATGCCGTCAAAAATTCTTTAGAGATTTTATTTGAAAATCGGCTCCAATTCAGGCGACAACTAATGGAATGTGAGAGTAATTTGAAGAAAATTGATGTAAGCATTCATTTGTCAGTCAGTTGTTCATTATTTTCTAACACTTAATCTTTATATTTTAGTTGCGGTTATTGTTTAGAAGATATGACATCGAAAGACATAAAACGATGGCAAGCGATGAGTTCGAAATGGGAGTTCTGAATAATAACGATCCCTTACAAGCACTTTATAATCAAAAGCTTCACTTTTCGGATCAAAAGAGTTCTCTAGAATTGAAAGTACAAGAAAACGAGTCTAAAATTAAACGAATTGAAACTGAATTGAGAGAGAAGACTGACCCTCAAGACTGGCTGATCGACACTTTCTTTAATAACCATAATATGAACGCAGAATTTAAAGACAAGTCATTCGCCGAAAGGCATTCCATGGAAATCGCGAAAGAAATATTATCGCGTTTGGACACCAATGAAGAGATTATGACAGAATCAGTTAAGCTGAACCGTCACGCTTACCATTGTCTCAATGGAATGGGAAGACTTAGTGAAGAACTGGGCTCTGCTTTCACTGCTTTATTACGTAAAGTGGAGGGCAAGAAGAGCGTCGTCTGGAGAGATGACATCACTTCTCCTAAAATGTGTAAACGAAAAGAAGTGGAAAACATCTTTTCAATGCCTACCTATTCTGCTCTTCCGAAGACACCGCTTGAGAACACTCCGCGAGCATTGGTTTCTATATATAACATCACTCCGTGTTCTTTCAGTTCTCATTTGACGCCAGAGAAGAGCACTCCACTCAAGCCTTTCAATGGAATGTCTAATTGTTTGACTTCAAGTCTTAATAAATCGTCGAAAGTGGCAGTGGTGTCGGCAAACATGCGCTCTCCAGCCATCGCTGATGAAAATGATCCCATGAATGGCACGTTCACTATAGAAAACAGTAGAGCCACTCCATCGCCAAGCCCTCACTCTGCAAATCGGGACTATTGGAGGAGTGGTTCTCAAAACCAAAGATATAATACAAAAAATGGCTACAATCCATACAACAGAGAGGGAACCGCCAGCAAATTCAAGAATCGTAATGCATATCAATCTCCGCGATCGGCAAATAAATACGAAAACCAATGGAATCGTGAGACCAACTATTCTTCGCATCGAAACCATGGCTACAATTCATCGAACAGATATCGCGGAAATAGCAATAAGTCTATCAATGATACCAAATCGCAATATTTGCCGCGATTTAGATTCTAATTATTGGTTAAGGGCTAGAATTTTAATTATGTTTTATTTTCTATTTTATTCATATTTATTTTAATCCTTTAATTGCATTATTAAATAACATTTATTTGCTTTAATAATATCCATAACTATTCAATAACTATTGTAAATGCAAAATAATTTGAAGCTTTCCACGATCTCAACGTGTAATTTACTAATTCATATATTTGTAAAGTTTTATATCTACAGTTATAGCAAAATATAAGTCAAATCATTAAAGTTCACTTCAATGCTAGCATGCAATGCAATTCAAATTATCCATGTATTTAACTCTTTAAGAACTGCGTGTATTTAATGTGTAAACTATTAATCTCTATACTCATTGAGCTTTACGATGTTATATATGTTAAAGCAATGGATTGGATTATTTTATATCAATGCCTATTATTGTAAATTAATTTCTGAAATTTAATTAACGACTTAGACATTTAGTATTTCAATTATTAAACTGACAATAATCGGTACAATTGACTCATTTAATTGTGATTATATATAATGCCTATATCTTTCAATATCTACCAATTCATGATCAATGCTTTGCCAATTGTCAATATCTTTAATATTAAAATAACCCAAAAAGAAAATAACAAATTTGTTGTAATTTATTTCACTTTCATTCTTATTGAAAGGAAAAGTATTATATTTTGTAAGAAAAGCTGTAAATGCACTGAAACAATAGGGATGTTCTCTTATGTAACGATAGCTAAAGATGAATAAACATTTACTAATTCACGATAAAGTGTTATTTTTATTCATAATAATGAAATTCACCAAATATTGTAATTGAAATTCATATTAGAATTGCATTGAAAATAACAACCGAAATACCAAATTAAAATTTTACAACAATTAAGTAATTCTTAAATTGGACGGAAAATCGTTAAGTAATAAAAAATAGACTAAACTTTATATAATATACAATACCAATATCAGGAGTGCATAAATAAGTTTACTGATTGCCATTTAAATTAATTAAATGATATATAATTAATTATATTCGAGATTCTAAAAAATATTAATACAATCTTTTAAAAAATAGCTAAAAATGTAAAATAGATCTAAACCTTTAAATAAAATGTTGATTACTAGGGCTTAAGAAAGTCTCACTTAGGATTAGAAATTTAATCGATTTGTTGGATTGGATTAGATATTAAAGTAAAAAATAAATAGAGAAAGTTCTACGTAATAATACCATTATATGGTTAACTCTTAAATCTCATTAACTCTTAAATCAGTAATAATTACTATTTCATAATCAACACATTCAACACGGGCTGTGACGGAAAGATCTCATAAGAGGCACGAGAAGACTGGGAGGTCCCGATTGTCGCAAAAATGGGTGTTGCAGTAGTTCGAGAGCACTTCCGCGCTGACTCGGGTCCCGAACTAACATCTTTTCAAGAAATCCTTGCAAACGAGGCGACACTTTATGGACATTTTTCAACTTAGGCGGAGGCATATCACGGATGCGACGCATGGCTTGCAGTGGAGGCTCATTGAAAAAAGGCGGCTCTCCGTCAACCATTTCTATGACCATTATTCCTAACGACCAAATATCAACTTCTGGACCGTATGGAAGACGTGAAATCACTAATGGATGATATATATGTTTATATATTACCGATAATAATACATTAGTACAGTAGCTCTTATAAGGGAGGGCTCACCTTCAGGAGCCATCCAATAAGGAGTTCCAACTAATGATTTTCTTTTAGGCAATTCAGAGGAAACCTGAGCGCAAAACCCAAAATCGGAAAGTTTCACCTATTGTTAAAATAAGATTTTGTTTTTGATATTAGTTTGATATTAGTTTTGATATCAATTTTTGACATAATTGTAACACAACTTACTCTTCCATCACTTGCGAGCAAAATGGAATCACTTTTGATATCGCGATGTATTACTCCTTGAGAATGAAGAAACGCAAGAGCTTTAAGGCACTGTTTGCACACCGTTGCGATCTGTTCCTCATCCATTCTATGGGCAAATAATGGTTATTCTCTTTACTCAAGTCTTTAATAGAATTAATTATTAAATGATGTATACCTGGCATGAGTGACAATATCAGTAAGAGCTCCGCCTTCGAGAAACTCCATAACGACCCATAATTCGTCGTCAACGAGAAAGGAGTCATACATTTCGACAATGTTCGGGTGATGGTAGTCGCGCATTATCACCACTTCATTAAATAATAGCTCTCTTCTCTGTTGTTTCCTTAAATCCATTTTCTTGACGGCCACCTGTCGTGAAGAACTCTTTTCTAAAGCGATGCAAACGATTCCGGTCGAGCCCTCACCTATTTTAACAAAGTTTTCCAGGTTTTCCCTAAAATTAAAAGATATTCGTTTAACATAACATTCGTAAAACATCTAAAACATCTATCAATACAAACCGGGGATCTCCAGGACTAACAACTATTTGAAGGGCAGCTCTAAACTGTTCGTGAGATAATCGTTGCTGTTGTGATTGCTGTGGTATTGCTTGCGAGCCTTGACTTTGTTGTAAAGATAAGTGCGGTGAAGGCTGTTGTGGTATCGGCTGTGCTGTCGGTTGTGTCGGCTGTGAGAGAGACAGTTGTAGTTGTGTTTGAGGAAGAGATGGTTGTGAAGGTGGTTGTTGTTGTTGTTGGTGTGAATGTGACAATGGATATGCGTTCTGACTATTATTAATGGGTTGTGGCTGTTGTGGTGGCACTGCATGCGAATGAGTTTGTGTTACCATTGAAGCTGTCATTTGTGGCTGTGATTGGAATGGCATCTGATTTTGATTATTAGACTGGTGTTCATTCATATTAAGATTGTGTTGAAGTGTTAAGTGTTGTGTTAAGTGTGCACTTGAATGAGTGGTCTGCGGAGATTTGGCTCTTTGAGACTGAGTTGACTGATGAGAGCCCAGCTTTAGAGTCGGCTGAGATTGTGTTTGTTGTGTCACTTGCGGGGGATAATGGGCTGACATGTTATTAATAGATTGGTTTTGTTGCAGCATTTGTTGAGGTAATACAGGCTGTTGTGGATGTGGCAGAACTGAAAACTTCGCTTTATTACTCCATATATTGTTATTAATATTGTTATTATTGTTGTTATTATTAGTATTTATATTACTATTAAAGCCATTCTTAACGTTTTGATTTTGATTAATATTTATGTGCATTTGTTGTGCATGTGATGAATGAATTGTCATTGGATTGTGAGTTGGCATAAGTGGCGGCATATTTGGTGGTTGAGAGGCATTCCTAAATTGGTTCAAGTTATGACTTAAATGGTGGTGAGAGTGGTTATGGTTGTGATGCAAATGATGCGGGTGTTGGCTCTGCATCGGTTGCATAGATGTCTGTTGTGGAACACCTGCGCTGTCAACCACATCGTGTTCTGGCAGAGGAGGCGGCAGTCGGTTCGGTCGCAGAGCTGGAGGAGAGTCTGCTTTGCGGAGAGAGTTAGATCGCGTCACCAGTGCTCGACAGTTAGGCGGCTGAGAGGCGTTGGCAGTGAATGTCATGGATTGTCCCCTCACTATTGTGTGCGTCTTTATGTCCATTATTTCCGTTTGCGTTATATTCGACGGATCGATGATTGGTCGCGGACGACATCCACCGCTATTGCCCTGAATTAGTGATAACCACTGAGGAGGAAGTCCTACAAACTTGCCTTTCATTCAATTAAACATCAAATCATTGTTAATATTGTAAATTCAATTATAATTTGTCAACAAATACCTTCTCGTCTATCAAATCCTGTGTGGACTCTGTGTTCAAAATTGGTCGGAGCGCTGATTATTGGCTTTTTCTTCTTTTTGCCGAACATTTTAATCAATTCTCTAAATAAAGTCACACATTATTAACAAATTTTTTATATTTTTGTTATTTATAGGTTTGTTTTGCTTTAATAAACAAAATTTACATTACATTCAAATTTTTAAATTTGAAATATGACTACAGTTTGTAATTTAGACCCAGTTTTAGATTTTAATTTCATGTCTAATACGCATTCAATTCTGCGCTTATATTAAAAAATATTTATTACAGATTTGAAAACAATAAAAAAACACTCAATAAATCAGTGAATTATGATATGAATATTCATTT
>JAUJYU010001080.1:0-10184 GCA_033995675.1 Nothrus silvestris
TATAATCTTAAGTGGTGTCTCGCCGGGGGGTAAGTAAATAACTCAAAATCTACCGACCTGCTCAACTATACTGTCAGAACCCCAGAAAAGATCGAACGGATTAAGTTTAAAATTCTGTTCAACTATAAAACACCCCGAGACTGGAAGCACTTATAAAATTCAGAGTACTTGTCACATTTAAACTGCGGCCCGGGCCGCACCAACAACGTCGGCGGGCCGTGGGTTGTGCATCACTGATCTAAAATAAAGTCCAGAAGAGAATTTTGAAAGAATAAGTATTAGGTCAACTTCTCATATTTGGAGAATATCTGACTTTGACTGTATTTTGAAAAATGGAATTTAAACACAATTCAAATAATTGGATAGACTATCAATATCTTTTTAAAAAAATAATTTTTTTCGATGATTTATCTATGTTTTTTTAATATAAAGCAAAATAGATTTAGATTGTATTTTTAAAAAGTAATCAAATTGATTAATCATTTTTTACTTCTACTTTAAGTTACAGCAATATTCAGAAATTGCTATTTTATGAATTCAAGCAAAAACTAATGACTGCATTACTCTTAGAATGTATTCAGAACTTTGTTTAAATTCTAACTCTATTTGGTATTGAATGAGAATTTTCTAGTGTGGAATTGGAGCTGATATGCTATTTACTTACATATTATACAGTATGCGTATTTATACAGAAGTAAAACTAGAATATAATGTTATAATAATTTGTTAGTGACTGCATATATTTAGCATAAGTTATGATTCATAACTTAAGTTTATTGAAAATTAAAACCTTAAAACTTTGAGGAATTATAATTAAAATAGTTAGAATTTGATTTTATTCTTATATAATTGATTTAAAATATAATTAATTCCAATATATAAGTATACAGAGGCGGCATAAATACCATGTTCAACTTTGAATATATATATCTTTTATAAAATTTAATCTTTTATGATAAAGACTTTATCAAAAAAGATTAAGTCTTATCAAAGAAATATATATTCAAAGTTCAACATGGTATTTTGCCGCATCTGTACTCCAATATATAAGAATTCCAAGCTCCAAATGTACTCAAAGTTCCAAAGTGTAGATTAAAAATAATTTTAATATATAATCTTAATAAATATAACTACTCTGTATATTAAAAATTAAGATAGAGAGATCCAAAAAAGGTTTGTTATTAAATTAACTTTTGTCTTATTGTTTTGAATATAAATAATTGTTATAATATTAAATTTTTGATGCGTTTTAGTGATCTATAATAGTGATTGATATTGCTATGCAATCTTTCATCTTTAATTTCTATGATTTGAAGATTTAGAAATTTGCACATATGCGTGTTTGTATATAACAAATTCAAATTATAAGCTGGTCCCGAGAGTAAGCAAGTTCTTTAATAATAATAAATATAACATATTATGGCATAACTTTAATTAATGATTAAAACTTAGTCTTATCTTTTATAAGACTTTTATACTTCCCCCAATAGTTGCTTCTATCTATTGTATTAGTCTTATTGAAATTTATTTTATGAATTTTACAATTCACTCAAAAAGAGTTAATCATAATTCTGTTTTTTAAAATAAAGTTTATCTGTTTTCAGACATATAACTTTACCCTTATTTGAAACTTTATGGTTAAGATAAACAAAAATTCTTTACTTTATCTTCAATTTGATAAAAAAAATTAGAATAGCCGAACATTAATCCAATAAATAAAATGTTTTGCTTACAATCTATTTGTATTTCAATAGATTTAATCATCTATTAGGTTAAGCATTAATAATATGTAACCTTATAATGCGGGTTAAACTTTATATACCTAATGATTGCTAGATTCAGTTATCTCCAGTGGATGTTATTAAACTAGCTAACATGCCAGCGGTGACTATAGAGTTTTTAAAATTTGATTGGAGGTGAGTTCACTAAATAAACCTAAATCACATATCAAAACGTAGTGATGCATAGGCTTGACACTCATACTCGCGCTCTATGAAAGATTGACGCTCTACGGCAGCTCTCGGAGAAAATGCAACGCTTGCCGTTAACTTATTTTGAGGCGTTCGAGAGCTTACAAAGCTAAAATCTAAAAAATTTCTCAGATTAAGATACTTTTATAAACGTTTATTATTTCATTTTGAACTGTCATTTTTCTATATATTACATCATTATAGCGCAAAACAGAGTAATATGAATATTTAACTGAAGAGCGCTCAAACACACTTATTAAATATAAGCTTCTACTAGTTCAGTTTATAAATAATATAAATGAAGTTTAAATGCTTGGAGTCAAATTATGTAATTTATGTCATTTTATTATTTAAAATTTACGAAAGAATAATAAATATTTCGATTGAGAAAGTATTTAGTAATTTTCATTTCATTTAATGATTTAAAAATAACATTGTAATCAGTGCCGTAGCCAGGATTTTAGGTCTGGGGGGGCCAACACATGTTTATTATGTATAGCCGTATATTAAAGGCTATACCCAACAGATCTACACTTAAATGGTCAAAAATTTCTGGGGGGGGCCATGGCCCCTGGCCCCATAGCTACGGCACTGATTGTAATATAAAGGCAAATTTTGAAAATGTCAAAATTATTGAATTGATTTTACAATTGATTAGATAATTAACGATAAATGATATCTAATTAACTTTTATATTCAGTAGTTTTTATGTTATGTTTATATCACACTCACGCGCGTCAAAATAGGATGCATTTTAGTCATAGGGCACCAAACGCTCGAGGGCTGAGCACTAGTGTAAATGTGCATAGTCGCGCCACATTATGCATGACTCCAAATATATACACTAGAAATTTTTTGTATGTTCAGTCACTAAAAAAGCCAACAAAGAACTTACATAAAATTTCAAGTGTACAGTTACTAATTAATTAATCCTATTAAGTATATACAGGTATATCTGGGTAGATATTGAATGCAAGCTTATAATGTACAACTGTATTATACCGACTTTGGAATCATCTATACCAGCGGTCAGCAACTGGCGGCCCGCAGGCCGGATCCGGCCCGATTCATGATTTTTAGTGGCCCGCTTAGAGTCTGAATTTTGCAATTAGCTTAAGCCCTTTGTCCTAAAATTTGCCACATATTGAAAAATTAAAAATCTGTAACTAAAACATTTAATTATTTCTAATATTTAAATTATTTATAAACCCCTAAGTATATTATAAATTGACAGCTTTTAACTATTAACCTAATCTGCGGAATAAAAAACTAACTAGTGTTATACTACAAATGTAACTGACTATGTAAGGGGTTTAGAAATATGCTTATGAGGATTGCTAAGAATAAGTGACACATAAAGCTACACAAATTACTACTAAGGGGTTTGTGAGAAGATATTAAGGGAATTTTGGTGTCATTTAGGAGGCTTTAGGATAATTTTGTTTTCAACTCCACTTTATTTTAAAATAGATAAACGGCTAAATTAGATGTGGAAATTGATTTATATAATAATTTCATAAAATGAAACCATAAATTAATCAAAATGATGAATTGTAAATCAAAATAGGCTCAGTTTCTTATTTCTTAAATATGCAAAAAAATGTAAGGGGTCCGTGACTACATATTTTTTTAATTAATTTTTATGTGTCGCTGAGAAATGTTTTTTTTATTAACGCTCGCACATACAAATTAGCAATTTTATGATATTTTTCACATCTAATTTAGTAAATATATATTTATAGTTAATTAATATAATTAGTTTAATTTTTATCGGTATAATTTTAATTTTTAAAGATATTTCTAATCTACTTTTAATAATGCAGGGATGGGCAAGGTTGTTCAAATAGGGCCTTTCAAGGGGGTGGTAAATTTGGTCTTTAAACCTAAGGGAGGGGTATAATTTTTGAAAAATTTGCAACTTTTTGAAGTAGGCACTTCATCTTAATTTCTTTTAAAATTTTTGCCCATAAAGCCAGAGGAGGGAGTATTTTGCATATACACCCCCTCCTCAGACATCCTATAATGAGTGGCCCGATTGACATTTTGGATTTAAGAACATATTGATACTAATGATAAACGATATATTCATATATATTACTGTACTCTATAGCATATTGAGAAATAAAGTTTGATAATATATTCATATAATTAATGACACTTACTCTCCACTAGAAGTCTAGCTTTATCTGAAAAATCGACGCCTAAATCGTTTCTAGCGATGCACTGATATAATCCATCATCTGCTTCACCGATATTATCCAAAGCTAAGGTGGCGAAAGTGCCGTTGTCTTGCATACGAACGTTTGCCTGTCCTTGTCGTGAGTGATGCAAACTCCGACCATTTCTCTGCCACGAAACACGAATTCTTGAATGTGTATCACTTTCTGTGATGCATGAAAATGATATGTTGTGCCCGACAGCAGCTGTCAAGTTCTTTGGACCCGATATTATTTTGGGCACTGAACAAACAAAGTCAATATTAAAACAAATGATAGATAGACTCAACTTGTATTATATGTAATTTGATAATAAACAGAAGAGTTAAACTTAAAGCTATATTAAACCCACAGTTGTAACTGCAACTCAATATTGATATCGAACGTAAAGCCTATTTTCAATTGTGTGTAACTTTTGGGACATTAACCACACTCTCTGTTAGCTATAATACTTCAAACTTATTCAACAAAAAACATGGGATATAGAAGATGGACAGCAGGAAAATAATCCAATCAATTGAATTCAAGACGGATCTGAGTTAGAGGAAGGAAACTAAGTCTATCTTACATCAGATAAACAACAATTCAAGCATAGAATAAAGAAAACTGATGGCAAATGTTCTTTAAGAAGTCACTACACTTCACTTCACGAAAAATTCATCCGCAAATTCATCCGCACAAACATCAAAACTTTACTAAAAGAAAAATAAAGGTAAAGAACACAAACTTGTAAAACATTCACTCTTATGGTAAGATAAACTTTGTTGAGTGCATTATATTTTCAATTCAAATGTAAAATCAATTGATCGCTAGAATATTACTTTACTTAAGTTGTATGAAATTATTGGAGAAAAACCTGTGACAAATCAATTGTAAACAACTGAGTGTTTGTTCACAAATGGACCAAAAATTAATATAAGAGATATTAGAAGCGAGGAAACATAGCGGCCTAGTTATAAAATTCATTGTACAACCCTGGCTGTGAGGGGGCTGGCCCGGTCTCCGAGTCAGAACTTTTTAAATGGGTAGACGCAAGCGAAGCGAGCGGTCCGAACGATGCTTACGAATTCTTGAATAAATATCGTTCGGATCGCTCGCGCATACCCTTTTTAAAAAGGCCTGACTCGGAGATCGGGCCAGTCCCCTCTTCTTTCAGGTTGTGCAAACAATTCTATTACTAGGCCGCTATGTTTCTGAGTGAAGCGAGGAAACAAAACGCAATGATTCCTCTGCGTTACATTCCACACATTTCTATGGAAAGTTATGGGTAAGGGGGAGGGGGTTAAAACATTGGGGTCAAGTGAGGTATCAAATTATTCAGCGTGATGAACTGAATCCAACGATGTATGACTTGTGGGGGTGGGGTGTGCGTAACATACTTTCCCCCATAGCCCGGATTCACCCATTAAATCTTCAAAACGATTTTAATTTATTTTGTTTATATTATTTAATTCATCATGATAAATTTAATAAAAATACATTTTTTTCAAATAAACTTAATTCATTGTTAAATTGAACTTTGTAAACTATACTAAACACAATTTAACCTAACAGTTTACCAATGAAAGTTAAAATTGAATGAAATATTAGTTTTTTTTAAAGATTGGAACTGTTTAGAAAATTGCCACACGATTGGCCGAATTAAAATTGCCAGAACTTGAAAACTTTAATTATGATGTTCAGAGAAGGATAAACAATTCTGACGCGACATTATGAGATTCCGTTTTGATTCAATTATTAAAAATTATCATTATTTAAATGAGAATTGTAAGCAAAATATATAGAAGCTCTTTGACATTTGCTTAAAACATAGAAAATTTTCTAAATCAATGATTAGAGATATCGTCTGTTAAAATTATTTTTTAAAACATATATATAATTCTAGAAGTTTAATGATCGGATTGTTTTCCATTAAAATGTTATTTCAATGTAAAATTGTTAAACGAATGGATATTTCTCTGAATTATGTATTATTTCGATTTTTGTTTGAATCACTTTTTACAGCAGTTAAAAACAGATTACAAAAATTTCAATTTTAATGTAAAAAGTTTTAGAAATGGTTTAATTTAGAAATAAAAGTTTTAACTTGAACTTAACTTTAAATAATCATCATATAAATGCAAAGTAAACTAATTTTATCAATTTTTATTAGAAAATAGCAGAAATGTTGGGTTTTATTTTTAGAAAGTTCAAAAATTTTATATGGCACTAATACTCTACTCATATATTTTTCAAAGTATTATTGTTTCATAAAATTATTCAAAATTAAAACAATTTAAGCCTCAAATTATTTTTCAAGTTTCAATTATGCACTTTATTGGATTCATAATGGTTTAGATAGGTTTATATTATTACTAATAATTCGTCGTTGAATATTAGAAAAGATTAATTTTAGTTCAATTTCAGCGATACTTAAATTAAACTAATCTTCTAAAAATAAATTTCATTTCAATCCACTCCATTCCAATCCACTTGAAAATACTATAGAATTAATAGTCATATTAATTTATTTAATTAAGGCTTTAAAAATGAATTTTATTCAAGAAATCTTGCCAATTATATGCCATCTTAGAAGGCAATGCTGAGATTTTATTGATATAAATTTATGAAATAGTGTATATAATTTGTTACTTCAACTTCTATTATAAGATAAACAATTCAGATAAATCCAAAATACTAAGACACTTATCTGCAAAACAAAGATTTATGTTCATATCATCTGATGTTATAAGTGTTATTTTAACATTGCGTGTCTTTTACAAAAGAGTAAAGATAAATAAAGATTTATATTTCAAGTTTATTTTTCATTTAAACCTTCATTGTTTATATATTGGATAAGATTTAAATTTAATGGTTGAGTGATATTACATTTAAAATTTTAAAAATTAGTTTTCAATCTTTAACTAAATGATCCTTAAGAGTTAATGTAGAATTTATTTAATTCGTTTAATTCGATTTAATTTAAAAATGATTGAAATGAATGATTTATGTTTAAAATTGCATAATATTTATTGAATTTTTATAAATTGAATAATTGACTCAAAAGGAAACGAACGGAACTTTGGGCGCTTTGGAAATTGAAGTAGTGATCAAACTCGAACTCGAGTTTAAGTACGAACTCGAACACCCTTAAGATTATTACATAGCCAAAGTGGTTGGTTGTGGTAAACCTTTATTTATAATATTCGCACAATATAAATAACCTCAAATATAAAAGGCAACTAATTATATGAAGCTTTTAATTTGCAGCTAACATACAGTAATTTGTAAAGGCTCTAAATTACATTTTAATTGAATTATTTAAAGAATGAAAAATATAAAATATTATTAATTTTGCTAAAATGATAAACGGCAAGTTTATTGCTTTCATTCAATGAATTAAATCTCCCTTTTTTGGCTTTTCAAAAGTGATTGGATTGGAATTGTGTCGATAACAAATGTTGGCATATTGTGAACATTGGTTCTAACAATAAAACACAACTCAGCCTAAAGAATACCAATAAAACAGTTAGAGATAACTGACAGACCAACAAAAAATAAGGCATTAGTCACGAAAAAGTCAAGTATTAAATTAAAGCAACATTGAGTTGATCATTTATAAAAAAAATCTTATTTATTAAATTGTCATTTTAAGTTTTTCAGTTAAAATTAATCTTCATTTATCCAAAAGGATGTTAAGGATGTTCATTCGAATTAATGATAAGTTCAGGTTTGCAGCAACTAATAGGTATGATTAGAGACTAATCTTCATTTTAAGAACTACTCTAAGTTTAGTTATAAATAATCTATAATAAGGGATATCTTAATGTACTGAAGCAGTACTTGAGAGAAAAACATAAGAATTAATTTCAATTGTAATCTTATTGATCACAATGAATATTGAATTAGCGAAACGCATCTTTTTAGCGTTAAAATCTCTGAAACCAGAGAATTTGAATGTATTATTACATGTCCTGACTTTAATAGAGCAGAACAGTAAGTAATCGTCAGTGAACGAGAATTTAGAAAAGCAAATATAAAAAACAGAGCATTGGTAAACATTAAATATGTTGCGACATAAAAGGTATCAGCGCTGGGATTACATAAAAGATTATTTTCAGTTGCGAGACACAGACTCTCTCATGCGTGAGCGCATCACTGATTTTGTTGATCTAACTTAAAGCTTCTTTAAGATGGAAAGAGAGTTCAAGACAGAGAGTTCAGCAATACAACAATGAATGAGTGGCACATACAGTACAGTACATTCACACACAGACAGACACACACACACTCACACACACAGAGTGAGAGAGAGAGCATAGATAGAGAGAGCAGAGAGAGCATAGAGAGCATAGATAGAGAGAGCAGAACAGCACAGAGAGAGAGCAAAAAAAAATGAAAGATTTTAGTCATTCATAGGTTTGGTTAGATTTGAGATCATTATAGATGGTGTTCTACTAAACATAAAATGTAGAATTAATTTAGAACTGACATCCTTAAGAACCTTAATTATGTAGAAAATAACTATTAAATAAATATGAGCTTCAATTGAATGATTTAAATGATGACAAATGATTGCCTTTCTCATTATTGTAGTCAGTAATCAATACAATTCTCCATCAAAGCGTTTTACAATATAAGTGAATAATTCTATAAGTTTCACATGTTATTTGTGTCACTCATCTCTATTGATTGATCTCTGCATAACATAACAAATAGCAAAGAAAGTTTCGAAAGCTTAACAAAATATAATTAACGATGGCTAAAGTATTATCAATACTCTCTTAATTCATATTAGCTGTTATTTTGAGTTTTATATAAACTCAAACCTATACCAGAAAACTAATGAATCATCTGATAAAAAAATGCAGCTCAATATAGCAGTGCTTTCAAAAGTATCACATTAATTAGCTATGTCTGACATCCTTAATAAAACACAACATTTAAAACGCTTAATTAAGTTAAGATTGGAAAACTTCATTTAAATATAATTAATACATATCAAACTTATAATTAGTATTCAGATATTCAATATCTTGAGTTTAAAACAAAAAATATAAAAATGAATATTTTATGAACACAAAAATTGATCAAATGATCTGGTTTTCAATCGATTTGCATTAAATAATATTCTGCACACAAATTTTCAAACAAATTGCGATTCAACTAAATTAGAGCACTTCACAGCTCACTATAATTAGTATTTAATCAAAAAAAGTTGAGTGAAAGAGTTTTAATTATATATTTAATATATAGAATAGTTTTGCATGAAATACAATGATTGCGTGCAATAATCGGAAGCAGCAATAGTTTGATTATTTTGTAGAAGAGCTGAAGAACTTAAGTATAAGTGTGTGCAAAACCAATTGTCGACTAACTTATTTGTGACAAAATTGATAACCAATATTTTGAGAGCACAATATAATAGTATTTCATAGTCTCTAAGTGTACACTAGCGTCTACTGCATTTTATTCAGCTCTGAATCCCTTTTCTTTTAGTCTGAGTCCAAGAATTGGAATATTCTGTTTTATTTCCTATAATGTGCACTATTTTTGAACCGCAATCTTTTACACGTAAGTGATATACAGTATATATAGATATATAGCAGTAATTTTACGATCAATACTGTATCAACTCATGTAAGATGCAATTGAGGGCCAAAAATGTCACTCAAAACAAATTTTAATACGATCTTTATCTTTACACTAAAGTCTTTTTTTTCATCAAATGTCCCGAACTCTCGGTTTATGCAAAAATTCAAGTAAAAGTGATTTTTGATTTGAATTTCATTGAGAAATCATTCAAATCAGTTTATAAGTCTTTTTTGTATACAATGCCAAAAAATTTGCATAAGAGCTTTGTGTGAGAACTTTTTTTATTTATATAAATGCCTGCATTTCCAACTTTAGCACCGCTTATATTTTGAAGACCTTTAACTATAAGACCTTTAACTAGAAATATGCAGTTCTTCACATTTGTTACAAACTTTAAGTTTAACTCTTTAATTATTTTTGTATA
>JAUJYU010001081.1:0-10180 GCA_033995675.1 Nothrus silvestris
CAATACACATATAAAGTGATGTATTTTAGAGGTAGGGGTTGTTGAAGGCAAGGGCTCGTTATTAAAGTACGTACACAGCTGTAGGGGAGAGAGGGGTTAATCAAAAGCGTACAGACACTAAACTCTCATAGAAAAATAGCAAAAAATAGGTGTTAAAATGCGTACAAGGGGGAGGGAGGGGTCTAAAAACTCTCATTTTGTGCGCACATACTTAGTATGAGCCCTTATTCGTGATTTAGTATTTGCGACAAAGCGTCCTCACAATTATTTGCGTTCTAAATAATGCCTGCCTTTAACACAACGTTACTATGGCTACGAATCTATGTATTAAAGACAGGCATTATTTAGAAGGGGAATAATTGTGGGGACGCTTAGCATATAAACTATTCTCAATATTTATTTTGTAAATATTGAGAATAAGTTTAAATAAAAATACTGTAAATGTTTTTGAAAATCGCGTTTTGAAATTCGTTAAGATGTGAATACTGTTATCTTAAAATAGATTTATTAATATTTGTATTTCTATTTATAAGTAAGTAGTAATCGTTTCATACTATGAAAAGTTTTGCTAAAACCGATTCTTATTTAATTGCAGATAATTTTTGCCAAATATTGTATTAAAAATAATTGCAAATCAAATAAAGATAAGACGTATGACATCGTGATATCAACAATGAATTTGTCAAATAGCTATGCATTAAGTCATTCAACTTTAATTCCTGTAAGTCTTTGATTACAAATGAGTTAAATATGAATTATGAATAAATATGAGTTAAATATGAGTTAAATATGAGTTAAATATGAATAATTGTGAATAATTTCAGTTTCAAATTCGATTTGAAAGCAGTCTAAAAGAGCCAATCGTTCAAAAGTGTTATACTTTATCGCAATTAATACACGAATCGCTTTCAACGAATATTAAGGTCTGAACCCATTTATCAAAAAAGTTTCTTTAAATTGAAAATTAATTGGTTTTGTCTGAAAAGGAAATCCAAATAAATTATGTTTCGCTAATCGAAGACATATTTAGTTTTGGATCGCATTCCATGTCATCCGAATGGGGACTAAAACTCATTTCGCGAAACTTCAATCCACGAGAATTCGATTCCATTTTCGCATTTCTTCACATAAACGGAAGTCTATTTCAACTGATAAGACAACTAATGACAGATCCGCTCAATCGCTATGAATTTGCGAAGTCATGCCTTCCGGTAATTATCGTTACTTCGAAAGAAACCAATTCTCAAAGCTATTCATAACTGCATTTCATTAATGTCTTAATCGTGAATCAGATGCCGACCAAACTGTCACTCGAAGAAGGAATTATTCCGAGCTTTTACGCCAATAAGATATCTCATGGATTTGCAAATACAATCAGTTTGAACGCATTGGAGTTCTATGTCTTCCATTTCGCATATTATATGCTGAACAACACCTCAAACATGTATTGCCAACAAAGTCCATACTTTTTGGAACAATTAAATAATGCGAACGCAAATCCTTCTAACATTGTTTATTACTCTCTTCTCGAGTCGTATTTGAGTTATTTTGTTCCGAAATCTAATTACGAAACAGTCTCTCATCCAAACCAATCGCCACAATCCAGTCTTTGGCAGTCATTGTCATCGACGACGTCGAGTCTACTACATCTCGGAACTGCTTCTAATGCTGTCTCTCAGAAGCAGATGTCTTCACCACAAACGTCAACTCTATTCAAGTCATCGATTCTGAATCGAAAGCATATGTTAAGTGCTGAACATCAGTTAGAGAGTAGCGAACAATCATTTCAACGCATACCTCACGACTCTTTAGGCACTGAAGTAGCAAAATGTGAGACATTTTTGCTGATTGTCACCGAGATTTGGCTCAATCACGCCATTCCTCATTCTCACAATAAGAAGCAATTGAGTCCATCCAAACAGATATTCTTCACCCCTAATTGCGATCACATGAGAGCCGTTCGAATCCTTATAAAGCATTTGCATTATTTTGCAAACAGTTATAGCAAAAGAATGAACGATACCATTAATATAGTAGACTCGAGTCCTTTGGATGACGTGAAGCGATCCATTTGGTCGCCAAAGTATTTGCTTCAAAAGAAATTATACACATTTTTACGGCTTTCATTCGATCACTGGCCAAATGACACCTCATTCCGATTGCCATTAGAGACTTGGCTCAGTTATGTCCAGCCCTGGCGTTACACAAATATCTCAGAGATGGCAACCAATCATTTGGATGGCGATGAAAGAGAAGTTGTCAGCACTAATATCTCGTCAGACAATCCCTCAAATATGATAGATATTCAATGGAAAACATTCATTTCCGATAATCTATTATTCTATACCGTTATATTCCGCCAATTAATACCTCGTTTCTCAAGACTTTTAGATCTGAGCGCTTCTAAAAATGCTTTAATGCTTTTCCGAATAACTAAAGTGTTTTCTCAACAAAATCTTTCGCTTTGGATAAAAGAAACAGAAAATTCTCTGTTAAACAGTGAAACTTCAATCTTACAAAATAGTTGGATCTCAAACACAAGAGCCAGTCTTTTATCTCCAACAATACGTCAGTCAAATGTTGGTATGATTTCAGGCAATTTAAGACACCATTTAATGGAATTGGAATCAAATTCTTTCGAATACATTCCATTGTTTTGTCACGCAATCAAACCTTTAATTATTCAACTTTTGAATGAAATATCTAAAGCACTGATTAATGTGAATGAAATCCTAATATCTGCCACTTGTAAATCAGAGATGACATCAACTTCTGGTCCTTATATCTTGCGTTTCATTAAATCTTTATTTGAATTATACGATGATTTGTCCCAATCGGATGACTACAAAAAAGTTCTAATAGAGAAGAATAAAACTAAGAATCACTTACAAATAGCATCCTCTCAATTGTCTCAATTATTCGAAGTTCCAGAACCACAAACAGTCATTACCAATGATGACGAGTTAATAGATTCTATCGATGAGAATACATCTCCTCAGTTGAGACAACGCATGAGAGACTCTAATCTGTTGTCTTCTCAGGAATCTTATAGAAGATCATTGACTTATGAGGACCAAAACGGAACTCCAAAGTTGACATCTTTGGGAAGATATCAAGTACTTAACAAACTTCGAAAGCCTGAATTCAATTCATTAGAAGGAAATCCAGACGAACAACCAGTGCGTACTTATGAAATATACTTTTTGGTGCGACTCTTACTCTTCATTTCGGTTTGGATTAACACCAGATATGGCCAACACATTCAGCGATTATATAATAGAGAAGGCTTCATAGGCTTACTCTTTCGTCAACTAATATCTGGTCCGACTTCTTATATAAAACTTGTGAAGAACGGCGCTTATCGACCGCCTCAACGGTTCACTGAAGTCCTGCCTCCGCGAATCAATATTAGATTTGTGGCCAATAAATCTTATCTATTGTATACCTTTATTGTGATAACAATTGTTTATCTCTTTAATTACAGTTTGATATCATTTTCATTTCTTGCTTTTGTTATGTTTTTCACATATTTGTTAACCAAAACTCTATTAATTTACTTGAGTTCTGCCAATGCTATTAACTAATTATTTTTCTAAATAAACAGCTTTTAACTCCATTTTTTGCCTTAAAGTCAATTCAATTTAATTAATGTATTTTATTAAAAGCGCTTTAAATAAAAGTATTTAAAGTTTAAATCAATCATTGATTGTTTGAATAAATAAATCGAAAAATATTACTTATAATCAAAACTCCATCTAAATTGTGGGCTAAGTGTTTATGTTTCAACTGAAATGAGTTTTAAATTTGATTAACTTTTGAAAACAGAATTAAAGTATTTGTAGATTTTAATTGAATAATACATTCATATAATATAATGTATGCATAATATTATTTATAAATACAGTGAATAGCAATAGAATGACTACAACTTATGGTTAAAATTGTTTGAAAAGTTGACAAATGTTTGAAATGAGCGCTAATGTAAAAAAGGAGTTACTCTTGTTTGAGAGCATTTTTTATTTGCGATTCATTTCAATAAAATTGGTTTTTGTTATCAATAAATAAAATATTAAACAAATTTGCGAACGATTTAAACATTAAATCAAAGTTTATTAGAAATTAATTCAATTTAATAAATAATGGATTCAAAGAATAATGTTTTGATTGAATGCAAAGAAGATAATGAAGAAATGGAAACAAATGATTCCAATGATAGCGAATCAGATCCTGAAGAATACGATATGTCGGAAATCAATCGATTACAAGAAGAGGTAATTATGAATAAATAGTAATATTATTGATAATATAGACTGTAATTACAATTAAATGTATTATTAATTAATTATTATTTAATTATTAATTAATTTGTGAAATAGTTATCAATAAATGCATACAATTATGAGAAACACTTGGAATTGATTGCAAAACTTGAATCTTGTGGTGAACTCGAACTGATCCGAAACGCTCGACAGAGAATGAGTAAAATATTTCCATTGACTCCTCAACTATGGCTTCAATGGATTAACGATGAAATGAGAATCGCTTCCACTGAAGACGAAAAGAAAGATGTGTTGAAATTATTAGAGCGTTCAGTTAATGACTATTTATCATCAAAACTATGGTTAGAATACGTTCAGTATTGCATCGGATTATTGGACTCATTGGGCGTGGAAGGGGTCAGAAAAGTGTTTGAACGCGCGCTCACTTCTGTGGGACTCCATGTCAGCGAAGGGACTCTCATTTGGGACGCGTTTCGAGAGTTTGAGTCCGTTATTCTCCAAACTATTGATAAACAAAATAGCGATCTATTGAAGAAACAATTGGACCGAATATTTGATTTATTTAAAAGACAATTATCTGTTCCATTGATTAGAATGGAAAATACTTATAAAGAATGTGAGCTTTGGTGTAATGGTGTTAAAGATGACTATAATATTGATCTCAAATTTACTGCAATTAAATCTGTTTATGAAAAAGCGTTCAATGAGTTGCAAAAAGTGATTCCATATGAAGAAAGTTTGCTTAATTCAGAAGCTCCTCATTTAGAGCAATATTTAAGATATATAGAGTACGAGACCATTAATGGTTCTCCGATGAGAGTCCAGTCTATTTATGAAAGAGCTGTAACTGACAATTGTCTGATCAGTGATCTATGGCTTAAATATACCAAATATGAAGACAAAAAAGTTGTGGTCGACTCTATTCTAATACCAATTTACGAAAGAGCTGTTCGCAACTGTCCCTGGAGTTCATCGCTTTGGATCAGTTATTTAAGAGCTCTCGAAAGGTTGAAGTCTGATCACCAAAAAGTGATGAATGTGTTCGAGACTGCGCTTCATTCAGGATTCCAACAGTCAGAAGAATATTTAGAGCTTTGGTTGACTTATTTTGATTATTTGAGACGTAAAACCAATTGGAAAGAAGACAAAGAAGTGAATAGTTTGAGAAAAACATTCGAAAAAGCTATCGAACATTTGGCAAACATTGAGAACGGAGACCCCAATTGTTCTGTTTTACAATATTGGGCCAAAATTGAGGCTAAATTTTGCAATAATATGGAAACTGCGCGTCAAATGTGGAACAATCTCTTCAATTCTCGATCTGATATCGCATCTCAGGTTAAAAATTGGATCCAATACTCACAGTTGGAGCGACTCTTTGGCGATGAAAAACATTATCGCAAAGCACTTCTTCGTGGATTAATTGCATCAAATGATTGGCCCGAAAGTATTGGACAACTTTTGATATCTTACGAACGCGAAGAAGGAGTTTCTGTTGAAAGTTATGACGAAGTGATCGACAAATATGAAAGTGTTCTCAAAAAAGTAAATGAAAAGCGAAGGATTGCGACTGAAAAAGAAATCGAAGAAAAACAACTATTCAAACATCAGCGCAAACAAGAAAAACGTGAACACAATGTACACAAAAGTACATCAAAAAGAAAAGTCGAGGAAAACTCTTCAGCAAAGGACACTTCAGAAACTTTTAAAGTGCCGCTAACTTCAGGTTCTGTCACATCTGCGAAGAGACCAAAAATGAAAGATGAAAGCAAAACAAGTGAAACCTTTTTGAGTCGATCGTCGACAAGAAGTGAACCTCAAAGAGAAGAACATTCGACTCATGGAATTTCATACAAAGGCGACGGCTCTAAAGATTTACAGACAGTTTTTGTAAGTAATTTAGATTTCAAAGTAAATGAACAACAATTGCGAAATATATTTGAAAAGTTTGGAAAAATAGATGACTTAAGATTAGTTCGAAATTATAAGGGATTATCAAAGGGTTATTGTTATGTGGAATATAATTCAATTGAATCGGTTAGAGAAGCGCTAAAACACGACAGAATGCCATTAGAAGGTCGACCGACTTTTATCTCAGAAATGGGAAAGCGATCCAAATTTAATTTCAGTACTTCTTTGGAAAAACATAAGTTATTCGTCAAAAACATTTCGCCCGATATTAATACCGAAGAATTGAGGAAAGTTTTCGAGAAATACGGGTCTCTTAAAGATGTCCGAGTCGTCACCTTCAGAAATGGACATTCGAAGGGATGCGCTTATGTTGAGTTTGATGATGAAGTCTCTGCTAATGAAGCCATCAAACAAGCGGATGGACTCTTACTGTTGGACAGAAACATAAGCGTCGCCTTCAGTAATCCCAATTCAAAACCAAATCTTACTTCCAGTCAAAGTGAAGAAATACATTCATTAGGAAGTGGTTCTTCATTTATCACATCTTCAACAGGACTGTGAGTCTAATACTTTGTTATTCGTATTAATTAATTATTGTAATCATTATTAATGTTCTGTTGTAGTGAAAGGCGCACAAAGTCTCGAATCAACGCTCCTATGATTCCACACGCGTTACGCGTTCAGAGAATTTCTCAAAACACGTCAAACCATTCAAACGAAGTGTCAAACAATGGAAATACGTCTTTGAATAATAAGGATTTCAGAAATTTGCTTTTAGGGAACAAATAATTTCCTTAAATATTTCAATCCACACAAAGCTAAACATATACTGTATTTATATGAATTAAAGTGTAGTTTTTCTCAATGTCTAAAACTGTATATATTGATCGATATTTTTAACTTCGAGTTTAATACATAACAATTATTATTATTATTATTAATCTTAACATTTATTAAATTAATGACAGAATTTAAAAGAATTCATTTCTGCATTTATTAATTATCATATAATTATTTTAATATTATTTGAGTTTCATTAAAGTGAAAAGAGATTATTATCTACTCTGTGGTTACGATTGGCAGATGTCCACAATTGAGCTGAAGTGTTCAGAGGGAGGGTTAATGTGGACAATAGTGTCCAGAGTAGAGATAAATTATAAATTGAATTCCTTTTCCAAATAGTTTTAAAAGCATTATAAAAGTGAGATAATTAAGGCTACAGTAAAAGTCTGTAATCAAGAGAAATATACAATACAATAAACGTTTAAGAATACTTACCTTACTTTACTTTACCTTTAGAATGCAACTACTGTAGAACTAATGCTTAATAATATTGAGCCTTAATATAAAGATTCATAAAAGGTTTTCGTAATCAGAGGTCGGGAGTAAAATATGCTTCGCCTCAAATTCAAAATGATATCATAGATTTTTTTAAAAAAAATTTTAAATAAATTTATTCTAAATATTTATGGTAGTTCAATAGTAAATAGTTTTCAGATATGTTGCTAATGCAAAATTTAAGAAATATTCCCTACACTCACGTACAAAGCTCTATAACATTCATGCCCAACACGCGACACGCGTGCCACGTCTAACACGGCAAGTGTCGTTAATTGGCACGCGAACACTTTATAAGCTTAGTAAAGATATGACACTCGAGAAATTAAAAAATTATATTTTAAGAATAAAGAGTAATTTATTTTTTTCAGAGAATTTTTCCTCAGAGGCATTAACTTTGAAAAAAGGCGTAACTCTTGAACCAGTGGGCGTACAAGTATAGTTCTTACATTGATCGATTTATCTCATGAGTACTATTAATTTTACTCCACCTTTCATTTTTATGAAGTGTGGTTTAACCATATTTGCATTAATCAATTTTTAAATTTATTGTTAAATTCTATTGCTCTGACTCCTCCCCAGTTAATTATGATGTTTCCGCCTAATTAGTGCCAATTAGTTCTGTTCAACAAAACAGGCGCTAAAATTAAAGTGCTAAAATCTGCCGATTAGGTTGTTATTGTCAGTATTTTGGGTTAGGCAGAGATTATACTCGAATATTATCTTGAAATGGCAATAACATTCTTGGGCAATATTATGCTCAACTCATAGTGAACTTGAAACAGGCTGTAAATGCCTAGCTACCTAGCATAAATAAAGTAGCTAGAAGAGTTTTTTGCTCGATAGTGCTCAGCTCACTTGTCAAAAATTGCCGATCAGCAATTCAAAGAATTCAAATTCAAAGTGCTCATTCACACTCCTTACTCCTCAGATATAGCTTTTATATTATACACTATTCACTAATGATACTCCTCTATTAAATTAGCACTTTATTACACAAAATTAAATTGCCATCCTCAACTAACAAAATATCAATTCACAAGTCGAAATCTTCAAATTAAGCTTCCATTCCATTATTTGACAGGAAATTTACCAAAAATAATTGTCAAAGTTGTACTTTTCTTCCACATTGCTCCTATAATATAATTTTGTGTTAAACTTATTCTAAGTTTTAGTTGTTTCTTTCGAATTTAATAATCAATTTTTTGGCGTCGATTCATCTTAAAATTGCCATTAATTTAAATATAATCTGACGAACTTGTTTTTAAACAATCTTTGTTTTTCTCATATGACTAATGACTCCACATAAGCGACTAACAAAATGCCAATTTGTGAGTCGAAAAATCTCAAATTTTTGTTACTTATGTGCAGTGATACACGTGCTCTATGCTCGTGCTCGGAGAAAAATCGGGTAAGAGCACTAACCGAGCACCAAGATAGCTAACTTTTTATAATGATTTTCCAAAGCCGTAATACTTTAAACTTATTCTAATGTAGACTCATTTGTATATTTAACTTATGTTGCATTACATAAAGATATTGATAAATAGTCAAAATATTTGAACTTGAAATATAAAAAAAGATTATTTATGTTCCGTGTTAAGTGCTCGTGCTCGCCACTTGCTCGAGCACTGTGCATCGCTGCTTATGTGTTGCCAATTAGGCTATCTATTTGGGTTAGTGAGATGCTCTATCCAGCCAGTACTAGAGTTGCCAGATATTTTTCGTGTAATTCCAGGACATTCTATTAAATATTTCTATTTTTCCGGGACATTCCGGATCATTATTTAAAAATTCCGGGACATTTCAGGACAAAGTATTTATTGTCTGAATTTAGTATCTTTTATGTAAATTCATATAATTCTCTATTCCTTGCATTCCTTTTCACAGGTTTTAATATCTATTTGTTTTTTCTAAAAACATTTAAATCCATATTTTGGGTCATTTATTGAAGTGTCACAAATGCAACTTTTGAGCAAAAAAAGAAAAACAAATTTACGCCTATTATTCAATTTGAGTTCTGAATTCATACATAACATTATAAATATTTATTCTGTTCAAATATTATTCCTTGATTTTCAAAAATTACACTAAATAACTTTCCGGGACACTGTGCTGTCCCTGGAAGGACTTGCCCTGGACAACTGAGCAAATTCGGAGACTGTCCCGGGCATTCCGGGACGTCTAGCAACGCATTATTGCATAGCTTAATGGGGTTCCTTTATGATACTGTTTACTTGTTGTTGTTCAAGTGATAAACTTTAATGTCTGAATATGTCTAACAAGTAAATATAATGCATAAATAATAGTGAATCCATCAACATTTTATTGGTTTTTTAGATAATGCAACTTAACATGCTTCAAAACTCTGATCCGATTAGACGTCTGACTAGTAATTTCTCATAGCTTATTCAGAGCTACCATATTTTCCAAATATTTAAGAACTGTTCTAATACCGGTAATAGCAGCTACAGTAGGGAACACACACACAAAACCCTCGGGCCATATACGGGCTAATAAATAGCAATTAAGCTATTGCTTATTCACTTACAAGTCAGAAATAACTAAAACCACAACTAGAAATATAAACACTAAAATATTCTTTACAGTGGAAATATTAACTTACTAGACATATCCTAATAAATGTGCTT
>JAUJYU010001082.1:0-10179 GCA_033995675.1 Nothrus silvestris
AAAGCAATAAGCTTTAATCAATGCTAAGCTTATCATACCAAATATAGATGTCTCCACTGCTTTCACAATTTGTCAAATTTATTATTAAATCAATTCATTAATCATAAGATTAATCAAAATCAAAAGCATTTCAATATAATAACCTTTAATTATTCAAATATAAAAACTAATTATTTCTTAAATTTAGTCCAAATTAGCAAAAGTTTTAAATAATAAATAAAGTGTAAAAGAAAGCGTTCATCTCTATCTTCAATTCAATACACATTTAAAGCGCTAAAATATGAATATTGAATGAAATGCAACTCATTTTTATTGCCTTTAATTATATTTGAATTAAGTTTTATTCATATCAATGAGTGTTTGTTATTATTTAATTGATTAACAGTTTAACACTTTTTCTAATACTTAATAAATTCTAATAATTATTAATATATGAAAACACTTTCAATGGATTCTAAACTCAAAATTGATTATTAATATTAATATTGACTCAAATGTTGTCTTCAAAGCCATTCAATTGAATTGAACTCTAAAAATGGCACAAAATATGAATTCATTTAAAGATAAAACAAATTTATTTGAATTGATTTTCAAAAAAATCTCAAAACGAACCAAAGAAATGGTTTCGAGAAATGTGTCGACAGTTTTGACAAATAATATGAAAAAAGATTTGAAAATTGGAAGAAATGGACAACAAATGAATTACTATTTGAACAATAGTTTGGGTTTATCTCCGGTTAAGAAAGAGTTTCACTTAAGTAATAGTTTTATTAATAATAATAATAATTCGTTATTTAGTTTTGAAAACATTAAAAGTAAGTGAAGTATAGTTTTTTATTAATGGTTGAAATGAATTGCTTTTAATTGTTTTAATTGTTTATTATTTTTACAGACAATGAAAGCAATGAAAGCTGTAATGAATTGATTGCAGACTTGAATGGCATTCAAATGAATAGCTTTTCATTTAATAGAAATGTAATGAATGAGACATTTGAAGGACAATCAGATCTTATGAATGAGAGCTTCCAGTCTTTGAGCAAATGTTCAGATCTCGACCTCAAAGCTGACGAACGACTCGTTTCTTTGGATCAAACGTTTCGTTCGCCAAACAGTCAATTCGAAAACAAATCAATCAATTCTTATTTCAAACAGAATTCAGAACCGATTTGTGAAATAGATTTGTTCTCAAAGAGAAGCAGTTCTGGACTCACTTCTGGTCTAAAGAGAAGCAGTTCTGGTCTCAGTTCTAGTTTCAGATCTGGTCTAAAGAGAAGCAGTTCTGGTCTCAGATCTGGTCTCAGTTCAAGTCTCAGATCTGGTCTCGAGAGTTGTCACGAAATGTCAATCAATAGCGAAAGCGGAATGTCTTTTATGAACGAATCCTTGATGTCAATCGCGGATGAGATCAGTTCTTCAGACAATACTTTATTAATCGCTCAGAAAATTATTGACAAAAACAACAGAAAAAGGGAGACATTTGTTCCGAAGATTCACTCAACGAGAAATATATGTGAAGACAATTCAGACAATAATGTGTTGACATCTGGTTTGGGAACCATTTCAGCGATTTCAACATTAGAGACAAGAACTCAATCATTGCCTCATTTGGAGAGCTCTTCAATGGGATCACCGATTGGCAACACTTTAAATATGACTCAATTGTTGACAATATCTCCAACTCATTTATCGCTAACAATTGGATGTTTCGCAACATTCAAATTGAATTATTTAAAAGTGAAGAACCTATCGATTGCTTCATTTAAGGCTATTTTCAAACTATCAGCAAATGTCGACATTTTGAATGCCTTTGAAATAAATGCCCCGAAAGAAGCCGTTTCTATTCCAGCCTTTTTTGACGGACTTTTAACTAATGAAATAACAATAACTCCATTAAAGTGCGGTTCGTTTACATTTGTTATACAAATATATCCTTCTATTGAAAACATAAATTTGCCGATAAGTCCGCTGTCAGTCGTTTGTCAAATAAAGTCAGAAGCGATTCATATAAATAGATTGTTGTCTTCGAAAAACTCTTCGCAAATAAATTACAATCTATTCAAAGAATGTGAGAATTTCGAAACGTTTGATGTAATGCTTTCTAACAATTATTTTTCGAATGAAATTCCACTGAAGTTTTCATTAAGTCCTTCGAAATGCTTTATGTTTGAGCCTTTGTATAGACTTCCAGACAGTGCTATCCATTCGTTTCGATGTCCTGACGCGCACTCATTATTGATGGTCACAAAAACTCAATACGAAATGCGAATACCTTTAAAAGTGCACTCATTTGACGGCGAAGAGAATGCTGTCTCCACTCTTACGGTTGCCATCGATTCGGCCAATAGTCATATCATCGCTTTATACCAATTGTGCGCAACATTTTGGCCGAAAGTAAACTTAAATTCTATCCATTTATTTGTTTATACTTTAAGTAATATTAAAGTAATTTTTTGTATAATTTGTTTTATAGACAGAATTGAGTGAACCATCACTTCAATGCTCAGACATTTCGATATCACTCACGAGTGAAGAATGGAAACGAATTCATTTTCGAAATAAATCAACAAAGAGTGCCATTCATGTGAAACTTGATTGTCTTCACAATAAAAGTTTAATAAAAAATTTAGTCAAATTTTCTTCGTCTGAATTCATAATTCCTCCAAAAGAGAAGATATCAATTGGTTTAATGATTGAAAACAAAACATTACTCAAAAAGAGTGACGAATTCCACTTATTAACGAAACACGACTCTGGATTTGATAAATCGTGGACTGCGCTCATTCCGATTATAATCGTTTAGAATCACTGTAAAAGTTGACGGATATTAGGTTTTTTAAAAAATTCGAGTTATTAACTTATTTCATGCATTGAATTTATTTTAAATACAAATAATTTTATTTACAACGCTTATTATAGTGTGGAATTTGAATTTGTTTTCTATTAAATTAGAGATCATTTTATTATTGATTAAATAAAGTATATACTATTTTGTTTAAAGGCTGCTTTAAAGGTTAAAGGTTTAAATAACTACTTAATTAAATGCACCAAAAATGACGCCTATTTTCAGCCCATTAAAGATGAGATCGACTCTCTTTTAGATCCCAAAACTTTGATCGGCAGAGCTTCTAATCAAGTGCTTGATTTCATTAAAGAGCAAGTAAACCCTGTATTAGTTGCTTACAAACCATATCTCGAGACTAAAGTTGAGACGTTTCAAATATTTAATAACTCGAGAAAATGTTCATTTGAAGTTTAGTAAAGATTAGTTTTAAAAAGATCACAAATTGAATTAATTTACATTATTGAATGGTTGAAACAAATTTTATTCAATATTTGGCAAACTTTGAAAGCATTGAACTTCAAATAATGTTTGTATTGAATTGAATAGTATTATAAAAACAATGTTATTGGAATAAAATGAATCAATTTATTGAACACAGCAATGACTGATTGCATATAATATATAATATAAACGTAATAGAAGAACGTTTGTTCAACAGATATATATATTTGTTTAAAAAAAATTATGTATTAGTTCGAGTTGAATAAAATAATTACAAATAATAATTAAATCACAGCGTTAAGTCACCGAACTCTTGACTCCACTTTTCATAGTTAGCTAATGTGGATTGCGCTACACTTTTTCTAATTCTCTTTAACGAGTCTTTGAAGTCATTGACATTGATTTGTCTCATTCTGTTTGGATTGACTTTCTTAACCATTTCAATCTCCATCTCCCGAATGGGTCCGAGCGCTGCGTCTTTTGCCAAAGCAGTCAAATCACTGCCACTGTATCCGTCTGTTTCTGCAGCCAATGTTTCCAAATCTTTGTGAGACAACGGATTGTTTTGCTTTTCCATCAATTTTGCCAAAAGTGTGATTCGAGTCTCAAAATTAGGTAAAGTTATGTAAACACGTTTGGAAAATCGTCTATAAAATCAAATATTAGATAAACACATCCATAACAAGACAAACAATTAGACCTGAGGGCCGCGTCATCCAGCTCTTGAGGTCGATTAGTGGCGCCCATAACTAAAACTCTGTCCTCATTAGTCGAATGAATCTTTAGTATAAAATATCAATCAATTAATAAACAAATGGCTGATAGAGTGGAGATTCAGACACAAGATTTGAAACTTACGCCATCGAATTCTATGAAAAATTCAGTTTTGAGTCTTCGACTGGCCTCGTGTTCGTTCTCACGCCTTTCACTCAAAAGTGAGTCGACTTCATCTTTAATTAAATGAAATTATAATTTTAAAGCTTATGAAAACTGTTGTGATAATTGAATGAATGAATTACCAATAAAAATAATAGTTGGCTGTATTTCTCGCGCCACAGCAAATAAGGCTCGAACTAATTTTTCTCCTTCTCCGAGCCATTTAGATGTGAGACTCGATGCGCTTATATTTAGAAATCGAGCCTTAGACTCATTGGCAACTGCTTTGGCCTTTAATTAGAATTTGTTATGAATTAAATCAAAAGCAATAGAGCGATGATTACATACGAGCAAAGTTTTGCCATTTCCTGGAGGACCGAATAGTAATAAACCCTTAGGAGGACTTCTTAATCCTGTAAAGAGTTCTGGACGTATTGTCGGCAAAATTATCATTTCCTTTAACGCTTGTTTGGCCACCTCTTGACCCGCAATACTATCAAAGGTGACATCAGGACAGCGGTCATAAATCTCGTCCAATATATTTTGCGCTAATTTTTTGTCGACTCCTTTGAAATTAGCCGATAGTTTGGGCAAAACTCCATTCGCGACCACTGAAGATGCGGTTGATTTAAATGGAGAGTTAGATGGAGTGATCCGTGGCTTTGCTATAGTTGACAGAGAACTAGCAGAAGGAGAGTTTGGTAATGTTTTTCGATTTGATGGCGGAGTCGCTGTATTTCGACGTAGATTTGAGGCGATATTCGATGTATAGTTTTTTATATTTGTTGATAACGAATATTTAGTGGTCAAACATTTCTTTGTAGTCGAAGCAGTGGAAGGGCTCGAAACAGGAGAAGCTATGATTAAATAAAACATCACTGTAGTAGTCATGCAAAAGAGGAGCACATTCTTATTCTACCTGCAGATGCATTAGTTCTCATTTGGCGATTGGGAGTTCTATTTTTTAAGGGATTCATATTTGAGCCATTGGTTCGCGAATCAATTTTAGGCTGAGAACTGCAGACATCATAAGAATGTTGTTCTTCATCATCGCCTTCTTTATAAAACGGAAGATGAGCGCTGTGTCCGTATATTTTAAACATGCAGTCTATAAAGCATTAATAGCACTCTCTATTACATGCATTACTTTAAATATGAATAACTAATGCAAAAGTGCAAAAGCAATGAATGAATAAGTGCTCTTTTCAATTAACAAAGTTTGAAATGCTTTAATTCTCATTGAAAACTAAAAGGATTAAATCCCTAGTGCTTAAGCCTACCAAATTTGATAGCTTTTTGTTAAACATGAAATTTTGATAAGTTATATAACACTTATAAATATTATATTATTTAAAATCTAATAAAATGAGTGCATCTTTTTGAATGACTAATGGTTTTGTGAGACAACACATTTCAAATTTTGCTAATTCTAAGTTTCATTCATTCTTAGACGGATTAACATTCAAAACATACCTAATTGTTCTAATCTGTCTCTAACCATAACTAAATTATTCTTCATCTTCTGTTGTAGTCTTCGCGCGCGTTCGCCTTCCTCTCCGGTCATATGTTTCAAATCAATTCGTATCCCTTTCTCGAGCTCTTCCACACCCGCTCTATACATATCGATTACTATCTCTTTTTGCTCTAATTTATTAGTAAATCAAAAATTAAACTAAAACTTAATTACGATTTGATTGAATTTAATTAAATGCATTCTATCTCTTAAGGATAAATTATTCTTTTTAAAGCAATCAAATTATAATAATTTTATGCTTTTCTAAAATATTTATAACATTTTAGAAAATTATAATTTTAATGCATTTTCGTTGCCAAAAATATAAGTTCGTACAGTCAAACCCGTTTATAAGGAACAGTTCGGTGCAGCCAAAAGCGTTCATTATAACCGGCATTTCTTATAACCGATCACTTTATAATGAAATCCATTCAATCGGTGCAAACGATATCATTCCTTATAAGCGGGGATTCCTTATAACGGAGTTCCTTATAAACGGGTTTGACTGTATATGGAAATGTTCTCACATACAGATGGACTATATTAGTAGATATAATATATTTGTAAGAAATATCATTTTGAATATAGCCCTCAAAATTCATGTGAGCGATACTACTAAAGGTCTTCTCGACTCTTTCAATGAATTCAAGTTAGATTTGAGGGGAGAAACAGATGTTAAGGTAAATGATGTAAACCATTCAATTTACTCGCATATTATTGAGCATATTATTGAGCGTTTTAACTATTATTTCAATTAATTAATATGTTATATAATATATTAATTGCATTATTATTGCAATAAAGGGAAAGGGAAAGCTCAAGACGTGGTGGCTCATCGAGGACACCGCTCAGGACACGACTCAGGACAAGGCAACAATAGACAAAGCAAGGCTTAAGGGCCAGAAGAGCGTGGATGACTTACTTTTTAATATAACTTAATTATTTTATATAACTCATCATAATTGTCAAAAAGTTATTTTCAATTTATATAAATATATATTAATAGTTATTTATTTAATAAAATAATTTACTTATAATACTTGGTTAAGACTCATGTACAGTAAATCTATTATATATGTTAACAATTAAAGGCACTTAAGTCTGGATTAAATTCAATATTAATATTAATGATTAAAAGCGATCATATTTTTTGTTGACGAACGCCTGCCATAGAGACAGCGCGAGAGTTGCCGTATAAATACAGGCTGCGATCCAACAACTAATGGCTGCGCTGTCGTACTTCTCTTCGGCTGTTTTCATGAATACATCGATGTCTTCCGCTTCCGCGTCTTTGAGGAGGTCTTCGGCGAAAGCAATGGATCGCACTTTGAGAAGTCCTCCCATTATTGCTAACATAATTATACCCCAAATGGATAACAGTGAACAACATATCGATAGCTTTGGTCCACAAAATATTAGTGCCATTTCTTATTAATATTTATTTATTCATTAATTATTATTAATATTAAAGTAATTATAAAAATATTTATATCAAAACTATTATAAAAAATGGCAATAAATTGTAAACACTTTTCACACCTACTGATTACACAATTATGATAATAGCAGATAGTATTCTGTATAATGACATAGACTTAAAACTATTCTTCCAATAAATTACGTCTAATAAAGATATTATATCTATTAAACTCAAACTGGGTTTCGCGGATCACAGCTGATCCGTGGAGGTGCCAAAGGTGATCCAAGGAAAAATTATCAAAACTAATATTAGGTGATCCTTCAATTAAATCTTAGAATTACGTTTAAGACAATTATTTAATTTGTAAATGAAAAATTTAAAAAGGTTTCAAATCATATATTAATACATTTTACTCAGCACCATACCTAGGATTTTTTGCTAAGTTAAAATTCTAAAATTCTCTAAAATTCTAAAATTCTAAAATTCTCTAAAATTCTAAAATTAAAAATAGTTTTCAATACAGTTGTTGTATTAACTTTTTCAATACAAACAGACCTCACATAATCAATGAAAATCCTTGAGGCGGTGCAGACAACTCTAACATTTAATTAAATAAGATTTTTTTATTTTACATTTTTGTATTCTTTAATATTAATAAAGATTTTTCATTTAAAAGTTTTATACTGTACTTTCCAATGTAGGGTTTTTGAAGACTTCTGTAAATCTTAACAATTAATTTTCTATAGATGTAAATGAAGAATTTTCTATATCTTAATCCAAATATGAATTTGTTGGATAATCCAAATCGAATCAATGACTCTGTCGTCCTATTGTTTCGATAAATATTTATATATAGTGAGAACTTCTGTGCTCAATATATGAGAGAACAAACCTGCTCGACATTGCTGCTCTATTTGTTCTACATAGACATGAGTGTCATTATGAACAGTGAATCGCGTGTATCCATAAGCTGTAGATCGGAAAGCACTCCAATCAGGACGAGTTTGACTGAATAATTGAGTTCTGTATGCATACTCTTTCAAATGAAATAACATTAAGTAATCATTTTATTATATCTAAAGTAAAGTTTACTCCAGTGCCAGATATAAAATGAACGGTTGCTCTCGGGTTGAAGTAAGCGTTTTCATAGAGATTCTTCACAAATGCTTAAAAATGAAAGGATTATCATTAAATGAGTTATAATGTACAGAAGCTCTCATAAGTGATACATTTCAGCTCAATAGTAAGACTGATAAGTCCTATTGTCTATGGAAATTGATGTCTTATCACACTTGAGATTCATCACATCATATCATCACATTATCATACTATTGAGTTGAAATGTATCAGACTTATGAGAGCTTCTGTACATAATATAAAGTTATGAAATGATGAACCAATTAATTGTTACATAAATTAAAATTGAATTAAACAATTTATATTTTGATTAACCGTTTGATTGAAGACAGGAAACATTCGTTCATAATAGTGTTCGTGTCCCCAAAAGGCTATATCAACTCCATATTTATAAAGAATCTCAAGAATCTCAAGAATCTCAATCTCATGATCGAACAGACTTCCGGCCACATCAGGTCCTTCCTTAAAATTAAAAATATTTAATATGTATTAATCAAGAAATTCAGTTATTAATTGTTAATTAAGTGATGTAATTAATGATAAACAGAATTTACTTTCACTTGAAATGAAACCCCATCTAAACTTAGTGCTGAGCAATACAAAGGTCTGTGTCCATAAACTATAATCCATGGATGACGGGCTCGATTTTCTGGCTTATTGGCTTCTATGAGCACCTGCTCGAGCCATGCTTTTTGGACTTGAGAGGCCTCTAAATCACTGACTTCTGATTCAAAGTAAACTTCAGTTGAAATGCCGATAAAGAGCGCGCGACCCAAAGTAAATGTATAGCGCGTATTGTCTACAGATTTAGGCAATTGAAAACGGGTCTCATAAATTATCACCATTATCACAATTATCATCATTATCACTTTCTAATCACTTTAGATTAGACTATCTTTTATTGACTTCTAAAATTTAATTTAACTTATTAGTATTTTTAATTATTATTTATTGCAATTTAATTAATCTTTATATTAATTATACAATTTTTAATTTAAATTTAAATTTAATCGCTTTTCAGTTATCTTTTCAAACTTGGAGAATATTTGTTACAACTAATACTGATTGCAGCTATTGATAGAAGAACTCTTCTATTTTAATAAGTTGGAAAACAACTTCTATCATTATAACTACTCAATTATTAATTCATTTTTCATTAATACTGCGTTAATCAACTTGATTCACATTTTTTGCCTTTTAAATAATAATCTCCAATCATTATTCATCACTTAAGTCTTCTCATTCTTGTAAGATAACGGTTGTAGACTATTTACTATAATTTTCTTTTATATATTTCAAATTCATTCTAATAGAAAGTTATATATATTAACAATTAATGCTATGAGTTTTGAATTAATAATTTTTTGAATTACTATAGAATTCATACTTAGAATTTTAAAGTTTTTGTAAATTTTAGGTTTGGAATTTAAATTGGGCTTAAAATTTAGGTAAAATAAAAGATTTTAAGTGTAACTTGTCATTTGTGCTGAGATGCATTGTCTCATTTTATACATTATTGTAATATTTACTAATAATCAAAGATACAATTAATGTATAATCTATTCTATGCATAATGAATACATAAATCACATAAAAAGTCTATACAAGTCTATGAAAAAGCAATATTATTAATAATATTGTGTTGAGGAAAAAGTAATTTCGTTTTTGATGACATGTCTCAACAAGCGCATCACATTTTTTCACAAATTTTAAATAGCACAATTGAAAGAACATTAAAAATTATTAGATAAGTGTATTTTTGTTTTTCAAAATATTCACTTGCCTGCAGTGCTACAGGGTTGGAAAGACGAAATTTTTAGATTTTAAGTTAAAAATAACTACCGTAATTTTTGTCCGACAGTAACGATTTCGATGTTAAAATAAAGCTTTTAAAAAGTTATATTTGAATAAATCGTCACTATAAATTAATTTAATTCTTAATATTCAGAA
>JAUJYU010001083.1:0-10176 GCA_033995675.1 Nothrus silvestris
TACTATATTATTAGTTAAAAAGTTTATTAGAAGATAAATATTATTATAGAATAAAATTAATTAATTAAATCCAAGCGCTTTGATTCAAGTCTTCTTTAGAGAATGACATCAAATTAATTGCCATCATCAGTCTTAGGATTTAGTATTAAGTTTGACAATGGAACGGTTCAATATGTTTTGAATTTAAAGCTATTAAAATAGCGGTAGACATATAAATATTTATTTAAAATTTAATAGTTGTGATTGGGGTCTAATAATATAATATTTTATAGCTTTAAAATCAAAACAAATCGAACCGTTCTATTGTCAAACTTAATACCAAATTCTAAGACTGATAATAACTTTTAAGAAAGTTAATATTTTAATTAATTATGTTTAGTAAGTCCTAAAATAAAGGAATATGAATTTTAACGATTACATTGTTATTGGTTGCATTTCTTTTGAATTAATTTTACCAATTTTTTAATGTAATCTTTTTTGAATATGTTTTTAGAAACATTGAATGCGATTATAATTAAAGTCTTTTAGCTATTTTTGAGTCAGTATTTGAAATCAATTATACTTAAAATAAGTGGGTTTTTCATTGTCACTCATTTATTAAATTTAATAACTTTTGAGTTTTAAATGATTGGACTTTATTAAATACAATTTTTTGTAAAGAGACTATTTTAAGGCTGAGACACTTGATTTAGACTCTTAGTATAGGCTCAGTGATTCAGAGCCTAGGCTAAGGCTCCAGGTTTTTAAGTGAGGCTCAGGCTAGGAGTTTTTCGATCAAGCTCTAAAGATCAAACATAGGATCGGTAGGATCAGGCTGAGTTTTGGAGCCTATTCGCATCATTAATAATACAGGTCAAGATGGAAAGATGTGTCAATTTTTGTTAGATATAACTTACTTAATATCAATACAAAAGAAATATTTGTTAAGAAGTTATACATTCTTTACATTCCAATTGTTTATCATTTCATATGGAGAAACACTATAATTATATACAGGTATAGTAAGGTAAAGAGTAATATTAGGCATTAGGTAAAGAGTTTTATATAAAACTTCTTAGCAATTATTACTTTGCTATTAAGTATAATTAACACAAAAATTCGCTGTCTTTATATTGTTGATACTTAGCGTAATATCAAGTAATTGTTGCGCTCATTGTTATTGTTGCAAAATATAAGTGCGAAACCAATTAAGAAATGTTGTAAATGAGTCTTATTTATTATGTTTTATGAGTTTAGAAGTAAATACTATATAAATTTTTAGTTCTACACAAATTTAAATATTTAATACTTTATAAAAACTAATTAACTTGGAATTCTATTCTATATCTTCTTATTGAAAAATCAATTTCTCGACAACTGCTGCATAATTTCAATATATTAAATGTTAAATCATTTTTCAAATATTTTAAGCCTTACTCATAAGTTGTGAAACACCTATTATGTAAAGTAATCATTATTGTAGAACAGCATTACCGACAAGTGAGCAATTCATTAATGAATTTTAATACAATCCTAATCGCAGTGAACTCAACTTCTCGTACGAATCGAGTTAGCAATAGCTTTCTCTTAATCTTATTTAAATAAATTAAATTTGAAAAGTTATATTAGAAGAGCGAGTGATGCAAATCAAGTGTAACCATAAAAAAGTTGCGCATCATTTTTTAGATGTTAAGAATGATAAGTAAATAAAGTGTAAATAAATGAAGTGAAATGTCACCTTGGTGATGATTTTGTGTCCTGATTTGCAGCGTAGCCACATTTTTCAATCTTTTTTCTCAACTTATTAACCCATTGTTGTTGTTCTTCCAAAGAAGCGGCCAATAATAGCAACTCTTTGGCAGTGTTGGGGTCGTAGTTGACTTTGCACGGGGCGATGATCTCCTCCTTCTTGTCTAAGTGTTCTTTGTGGACCTTTACTCGACATCCTTTCAATTATTGGTAACATTGGTTACATATTATTTAAAAAGAAAACAATGGCTAATAAACAGATAAATGGATACATACGTCGACATTCTAAAGAAGGGGGAGGTTTAAACATGTGCCACATTGGCTTTGGACACACTTCACAAGTGGTTGGCATGTGATAACTGATTGGAATGAAATCGTGACCTTTATGTTCTATAGTTGACGGCTATTTAACAATTATAAGCTATTGTTATTCACACACATTTAAGCAATTAATTTAAGATATATTTACATCTTTAGTAATTTGAATTTCTGGAGGGTGTGTATTATCTCCGGGTTTCCTACTTTCTCCTTCTCCAGCGTACAAAAGCTATAGATATCCATAAATCACATTATATTTGGCTTTATATTTGATAAGTATTTAAAAATTTGAATGCTTTACCTGAAAAATTCTGGGAATTTCTTTCGCATCAGCTCTGATAACATCACCTGAAATAAAGGTAAATAGAATCAGAATATGTTTGTGCTCTAATAGAACAAATGGTACAATGAGTGCATACCCTGAGTGACTGAACGCACGTGAAATAGTTTACTAAATTAGGAGAAAAATCAAGTTTTAATTAAATGAAAAGCACTCAAAGCTAAGGTTACCTCAAATCAAGAATAAGCGCCGGATCTGCCTTTGCTTTGTCGACTTCACTGTTATAAAAAATAATTTTACGACTCGAGACGACTACGTATTGCTTTCTCCAGCCATGTCTTCGAATATTCTGCTTATTGGGTATTGAAAGCCATCCCTCTAAACGAATATTTTCGAAATCATTTGTTTCAAATTCTTTTATAGTGTTGTTAAGTATATTTTCATCTGAAAGCCTTAGTATTAATTTTTGTCTTAATTGTTCGTTTTCGGCATCTTTAGAATCCAATTCCATTTGTAATTTGACCTTAAGTTGACTTTCGTCGTAAAGTATTGCTTGCATTTCAGATAACTCTTTTTGAAATCGCGCAACCATTTGATTATAGTTATCGCGTTCCTTAATTTGGATAAAATTCATATTATAAGTTATATAATATATTATAAGTTAAATAGTTAGTTAAATAGTTAGTTAAATAGTTAGTTAAATAGTTAGTTAAATAGTTTAGTTAGTTAAATAGTTAGTTAAATAGTTAGTTAAATAGTTTAGTTAGTTAAATAGTTAGTTAAATAGTTTAGTTAGTTAAATAGTTTAGTTAGTTAAATAGTTAGTTAAATAGTTTAGTTAGTTAAATAGTTAAAGTTAAGTGTAATATAAGATAAATAGAAGACTTACAGTTGTCAAGTCGTGCTGTAATTTTCGACACTCCTTCTCTTTACGACGCAAATCAGCAGAACTACCTTTGCTTTTCTTACCACTTATGTTCATATCCTTTTTGTTCATTATTTCCGCCAATTTATTGACAGCCTTAAGAAATACAATAAATGAGAAATGAAATCTGGAATTAAGGCAACAATGAATTGTGAATAGTGTTACCTGTTGTTTGAGAAGTTTCTCTTGTTGTAATTGTTTAGTCAACTGATCTACTTTGTCGTTATGAACCGATTGGTTAATGTAATTATTCATTTCTACATAATGTTGAATATGTGTGAGAAGTTATTTTAAAAACTAATCTATAAAAAGCATTTAAAGAACAATTGATACCTTGATTCATGAAATGAATTTTGGCATTTAATTCTTCTTTCTCTTTAGTAAGTATTTCAATAGTTTTGTTGTATTCATTCTCCTTAGTCTTATACGTCGTAATGATCTCTTCTTTAGAACTCAGATCAGATCTCAATCTTCGTTCGCTGTCCTGAATCTCTAATTCTCGAACTGCTTTGTCTTTCTCTAAGTCAGCGGTTGTTTCTTCAGCTATTCTTCGGGCCAACCCTTCAGAGTCAGCGCGAGCTAACGCTAACTCTATTTGATGGCAAAGAGAGTTCCTATGATTAAAAATATAAGTTAGATATGGTATGAGTTGACTTCATTATTAAATAATTATTTATTCACTTTTCTTCTTCTAAATCATTGAGAAGTTTTTGCTTATCTTCGAGTTCTTCTTTCAGTTCTTTGACTTGTGTTTTATATAATGAAGAAAAATATTGTTCAGCTTCGAGTTGGTCTTGAAGTTCTTTGACTTGCAATTCATCAATAGATCGGGCACTGAATGAGTCATAAATGACAATTATATTAGAGTATTATTAGAAACAAATAAATAAGTGAATACCCTTTCAATCTCATCAATTCTTCTTCACTCTTTTTCTTAATTTCTTTCAATTCATTCATCTCTTTCAACAAAAACTGTTCCCTTTGTCTTAATTTCATAACTTCTTCAGTTTGTTCTTTCAAATCTGACTGAAGATGAGCTCGTTTTTGAACTTCTTCTTCTGACTGAACTTTAAGAGCTTTGTTTTTATCGACTTCTTGTCTAAGTTCTCCTTCTATTTTTTGGATTTGTTGCATAAGTTGTCGATAATCAACATTTGTCATTGATATTTGTCGTTCTTTTTCCTGACAAAGACTTTCAAACTTTTGTCGCAATGATTTCTCTTCATTAAGCTTTGATTGCAATACTATTCAAATTTAAATTCAATTTTATTTTCAAACATTATAACAAACTTTTCACACGTTGTTAATCAATACAAACCTTGCAATGATTCAAAGTTATTGTTTTCGGTGGACCTCTTCTTATCGGCATTGAATGAGGCGACAGCTTCTTCGTGAGCACTGATTTCTTGGTCTAACTTTATTTGAACGTTTTTGAACTCTATTTTCAACATTGCTCTGTCCTAAAAGGCATTCAAATTAAAGCATTCAATTATATGCAAAGCAATGCAAATCAATAAATAAATACTTTTTCCAGTTCAACGATCTTATCGTTAAGTCTTTGATTCTCAATAGCAGTGGTCGCTTCGCGTTCTCGAAGTAGTTCTAACTCTCTTTCAATATTTTGTTTCCGATCTAAACATTAAACAAAAATAGAAAGCTATAAATGAGTTCTGCTTTGATTTGAAGCCTAAACATAATTAATGTTAATAACGAATGAATTACTTTCTAAATCCTGAGTCCTATCATTAAATTGCATCCAAGAATTGTGCGCTTTCTCTAATTGGTTTTGCAAGTTTGCGATATCATGCGCTTGATTAGTGTTAACCCTTTGCAACATTTCTATCTTTTCACTCATCTCTTCGACGATTTTCTCTTTGTTACTATAACTTAGAGTTATTTCAGCGTTGATTTTCTTGAGTTTGACTGCAATTTCAGATTCAGTTTTAAGCTTTTCAGAAATGGTAGCGAACTGTTTCTCCAGACATGCGAACTTCTCATTAGTGTGTTGTGTGTTATGAGTTAATTGAGACCTTAGACTCTGTTCCTGATCAAGCTTTGCCCACAACTCACTCACTTTACTTTCAACCTTACGTCGGTTATCACATTCCAACTCATATTTTCTCTGAGCCTTTTATACAAATGTATTTTCAATTTTAATGAATATAAGTTAAGCCATATTAGATTAAAGCCATTGAAAATAGTTAAGTCTAACCTCTTTAATGTCATGCCTTAATACTGTGACACTTTTTTCCAATTCTAACTTTTCACTTCTTAAGAGAACTAAATGATCACTTTGTTTGTCGAGTTGTGTTAAGGTTATTCTGAATAAATAATTGATCATTTGTTAGCAAAATATCTAATATACATAATATCTAATATTCTAAAATATAGAATAAATACCGATATTTATTATCAATTTCTTCATTTATAGTAGATATTCGTCGAACTTCTTCTTCTAATTTTTCCATTTTTCGTTTAACATTATCGGGCTTTACATATATTAAACCAAATTTAAACATCCAATGCTATCTTTATAATTAATCAATCAATCAATACCTCACTAGAAGCGACTCTTTTTCTGCCACTTCTATCCTTCGATAATAATTGATAATCACTAGAATATGTGAATCCAACGAAAGGCAAATTATTCCCCGCAAAAGCTTTGGGAACAGGAAAGCTCTCTTCAGTGCTGTCATCCTTGTCAATGTCATCAAAATTGCTGGTGTCGTCATCGCTCGATAGTTCGGGAACAACAGGTGGTACACCTGTCAGGTTGTATTGGGTTAATATACAGTACAATTCAATTGATTTGCATAAATAAATGAATACAAATATAAATTACATTCTCTTATGTTTTCAAATATCCACTGATCGTTTTGAAAAAACGGATGTCTTTTGATCTCATTTACACCATTTCGACCTAATCTTTGTGACCTATCAGTTAAAAAAGAACAAATGAGATGACGAGCTTCTTTCGAAATCTCAACATCTTCTGGAAAATGAAGTGAATTTTTGTGATCCATTATTTTGCCATAAGTGCCAACCAATGAGTCCGCATAGAAAGGAGTGTCTCCGACAAGCATTTCATATAAAAATACTCCGATAGACCAGTAATCACTATTAAATTAATAATTTTTCATTAGCCTCTTCTCTAATGTGAGCCGTTATTAGGCAAATGTATACCATTCTCTTCCATAACATCCTTCCCCTCCTTGAGATTTTAATACTTCCGGTGATATATAATCAGGAGTTCCCACAGCGGTATCACTTCTAACAAAGCCGTCGGAGTCCATTCTCATACACGTCCCGAAATCTGCGAGTTTCAAATGTCCTCTTCTGTCGAGCAACATATTGTCGGGTTTAACGTCTCGATGAACGAAACCCATTGAATGTATTGCATCCACAGCTAAAACAACTTCAGCGCAATAGAATTTGGCCCACTTTTCAGGGACGTCATAATTGCTCATAAGGTTGACCAGATCGCCGCCGGGCATGTAATCCATTACCATATATAGAAAGCGGTCGTTTTGAAATGCAAAGTGCAACTAATGTCCCGTTAAATCAATCAAATCATTAATTGAATCAACAAAACAATTGTATCATTACTTTTACGATCCAATCAGTGTTCGCGTACGCCATTATAAACCTTTCCTCCCAAAAGAATGCAGAATCTGAACGCTTTATCTAATTCAATAATAATAATAATAATAATAACTTTATTAATTAACTCAATCAGTTTAAAACTGGTATCCCTTGAGGGACCCTTAAATAGTGTATTTAAATAAAAAAAACTCTATATCCATATATGATATAAATTTAATTAATGTTCAATAAAGTTAAGTCCATATACTGTATGGCAAACCAATACGAATGCATACCATTTCAAATTTACTAAGAAGTTTCATGGCATAGACTTGTTTGGTTGACTTATGCCTCACTAACTGCACTTCACCAAAGGCTCCCCGACCTCTCATTTAAAACATTAATCAATTAATTACAAACACATAAAACACTTTTCAAACTAATACCAATCGTTTTAATCACAGAAAAGTCTTCCGGTTTTATTCGGCAATCGATTATCCTTTCACTTGATTTTTCATCTGAAATATTAAACAATTATATGAGACATGAGTTTCGAGACATAAATGAAATGACAATTACATCTTTGGAGAAATCCTTCAATATTTTTAAGTCGTCTTAAGGCCGGATGATTGCAATCAGTGACTAATGACTGAACACAATCCTATTATATGTATAGACATTGTATTAATCTTTTAATCCATTCATATATTCAAATACAGACCAGTAAACCATCGACACTCAGCTCTGATTTATGGTTTAGTATATGCTCTTCGAGTTCACTGAGTCGTTGTCTTCGATTTAAATCATTGATTGCATCCATTTTTGTGAATAAAAAAATAAATAAACTGTAAAACAAATACTAATCATTAGAAATCTTTATCAATAAAATTTAGTTTCACTTATTTTTATGTCTAATAATTAAGTTCACGTCAATTAAAAGCCGGTCTTGTTTTTGAAATTAACTTTAAAGTTATATTTAATTTAAGTTCTTATACTCTTTTCATATTATAAAACAATAAATTGAAAAATAGTTTTTCTTACAAAACATTTAAATATATGTCAATTAATTTCAATATTAAAATATTTAATTTTTTAAAAAGAAGACAAATAAATAAATTATTTAATAATGAATACAAAGTTCTTATAATTTATTAATGAATGAATGATTTTATATAAAATAGATTTTAAAAAATAATGAATGAATAATTACTAAATAAATATTATTATTAAAAATGAGTTAACATCAACACAAATATTGATGTTTGTTATGTCATATTTTGATAAAACTATTTATCATTTTATAGTTTGAATAAAAGTGTTATAAAATAAGTTGAACTCAAATGAAACTGTCATTGAGATTGTTATTTAGTGAAAAAATAATAATAATAATAATATCAACAGATTTTCATATAAAATAATAATGAAATGCAATTAAGTTATAATAATATTGATGTTTATTGAAAGTTAAGATAACTTTTGTCATCATTTGATTGACAATTCACTAAATATTTAAATAACAATAATTTGATTGAAACTAAAAACTTCTTATATTCTAATTGAAAATGTATTAATTGTAAAATAATATTAGAAAATATCGAAAACAAACCTTTAATTAATAAAATAAAAACTATAAAAAATATTGAATCACTACATATTGGTATTGATATCCATTTCGTCACATTTCAGCCATTTTTATAGTTGTCATAAGTTTATCACTGATTGGTTCACACCTTATCTCACTTTAAATTATTTTAATATTAAGTATCAATAATAGATGCGATCAATTCAAATATTATTAATAATAATACTTTCTTCTTATCATTGCTTTTAATTGATTTACATATAAAAAGTTTTTCAACTTTTAATAAATTCTATCAAATGTTTCAAAACTTTTACATTTTATGATTTTATCATTTTCTCAATGAATGCAAAAGTGATTTTTGAAATTTTCTTTTAATTTAATTTAATTTAATTTAATTTGAGTACAAAAAGTGTTTGATCTGAAAAGAGTCACTATTATTATGAAATAAGAAGTCTTCCTAAATATTGATATAAGTAATTGATAGAAAAGTCGATTTGACTCAAACATGTATTAAGTTTTTAAAACTATTGAAACTAAAGCAGAATCTGTTCTGAAAGCAAACATATAATGAATAAAACTCACGTCAAAGTGATGTAAATATTGAATTGAAATCTAAAAATAATGTGACATTTGTTCAACTTAAGGAGTTGTACGCAAATGATATTCGGCCAAAACCACTCCGAACCCCTTTCAAAGCCCTCATTTGCACAAATCCAAACGGCCCAACCCCTCCCCCACAGCAATAAAAAAATAGAAAGTTATCGCTGGCAATAATGCAAAGTTTTTCGCCATAGTATAGAATTTCTATAGTATTCTATGATAGAATACAGAGTACTTTAATATAATTTTATAATATTTGAAAACCAAATGTCAAATAATTGCTAATTTTCTTAACCCACTACTAATTTTTGTGTCCAATTATTGTAAAAAATTTGAGACTTTACTGGACTTTCGAAATATAAAAATTTATGAAAATACCGACCACTCGTTTAGTTATATTTCTAAAAGATCACAAAAAATAAGTCATCAATCAAAAGCATTAAATTAAAGGAATAATATTAAGATCTGCTCATGAATATTCTTGGATTCGGCAGTTCTTATCGATTAAAACTGAAAACCAAATTATGAATTATAATTATTATTCATAATTTATATAATTATGAGTTCAATTTGAAGAGAATATTCAACTCACCACAGATAATACAATATATTACCTTAGCTTTTAAAATTATTATAAAATAATTGATAACCATCTTAAATAAGTTAAGTTACCATGTTCATTTAATGCGTATTGTATTAATTTTAATAAGGCTGCGCTACTTCAGGTTTTAGGGCTTTTAGAAGCCAACATAAAGCTCACGTGTGAGATATATGAGCTTCGGAGCTTAAACTGAGCTAAATAACGTTGATACCGAAGTTTCAAACAACTCTACAAATTGTATAAGCTCAAATAATTTAAGTTTTTAGTGCCATTTAAATTCGAATTTTGTAGTTATTTTGTTAAATTAATTTCAAATTTATTATTCAGTATAATTTATATTTATTATTTTGAATTAATTTTTTGAATTAATTATTCTCAGCAAAAGCTGAAGATACTGTAGCTTTAGTTTGAACTTTGAAGCCAGCTTACTGTTTAAGTGAAAAGTTTCGTGCACTTTTTTTATTAGTTTGCCTCAACTGTTATACATGAAACCCTTTGTCAGATATTTAAATTTTATACCTGTGTTAAATGAATAAAAATTTTGAGCGATATCATGCAAA
>JAUJYU010001084.1:0-10167 GCA_033995675.1 Nothrus silvestris
AGTCTTATGTAAACCAACGCCCAAAATGTGTTCTCTATTTAAATGATTAAGTTATTTAAATTTAAATTAATAAACGAAAGACTCACTAATATTTGGAATTTCTTCCAATCCATTGAGACCTTTATCAGAAAGATCTGCTTCATTGTCATTGTCGTCGATGAGCTTTTGTTTGAGAGGCATTTTGTGTCCGGCCTTAGAGTCTGGTGTTATACAACTTCTCGACAACGTCATCATCATTTTGACGGATCTCAGGATTCCTCACTTGCGTGCACTCAACAGATTCACAACTGCTATCACTTCTACTTTCGCTATCACTTCTATTTTCCCTTCTCTCACAAATGACAAAACTTTGAATAAACTTTTTTACTAAACACGAGTTACAAAAGTGTTACAAAAGTTATTCTCACTTTCACTGTTCAACTATTATAGCTTTTCAATTGCTTCCTATTATATACCAAACCAATATTTAGGGAGAGATATGTGTTAAATAAACAAAAATCAGATCTTCAACAGTATGTTTTCCAACTGATGAAGGAGTAGAGGGCGCACAATAAGAGCTAACCAGTTTTTATGACACTGTATATCAACATTATATTATACTTTTGAATAACTGGTTTGTTTGGATGTGGGTTTTCGTGGCCTAAATCTCATATTTCTTTCGACTGAATACACAACTCTTGCCATAAACTCAATAACGCATTAGAACATTATAAAAGTATAATTAAAGATAAACTATTGGAGTTTTCATAGGTTTCATGTTTGATAGGCGGCAATACATGAAGTCAATGAAGCGCATAAATAGTGGGTGAATTCGATTTTTATTACTTTAGGGCAAAAGTTATTTAATATAATATTCAAATATTTTTTGAGCGTTCAATAAATTGTTTCACAAACTTATAGAAGTGTTTAATATAAGATTTTTATTACAAGTGCAAAGAATTAATAATAGACTTTATTTGCAGTACTATATAATTAATTGATCAATAAAACAACTTCATCTCAACCTTCACTAATTTAATAGATTCATAGAAATTAATTAATATAATTACATACATGATGTAGTGTTTCGTCAAATCTAAAATCAATTTTTGTACTTTGAATCTAAAATATTAGTTTTGTAAAACTTTAAGAATAAGTTATTCTTTATTTGTAAAGATATCACTTTATAGTCTTTACTGTAAAATGATTTGTTAAATAATAACCATAACATATTAATATAAATAACCAGTTTTTGGATAAAATTTATCTTCTCATAAGCTTAACATTTGCTAATAAGAGACTCAGCCAGTGATGGCTGAAAAAATCTTCATATTATTTCTTGTAAAAGATTTGTAGCTCAGAGAAAATTAATGAGAACTTATTTTTTCAAAAGAAGCATAAATTACTTATATGTTTAGCTCTGTTTAAACTAAAAATACGAACATTTTTTATTGCTTTTTCAGAATTCAGAAGTTTAAGGAAGCTTTGAAGGCAAGAACATCTCCCACTTTTGTATATTTATATTCAGCGATTATTTCAAAGAGTAATATTCATTTCACTATGTTATTGAGTCATTTCAATATTTTAAATTATTTATTATTATTGTTCACCAATTATCACAACTAAATTATATTTTCTCTGTTTCTCTGAATCCTAAGAATTTCTCTGTTTTCATAATTATAGGAATAAACTTATTTTTATTCTTAATAACGAAATAGGAAGAACGGAATTGGAATAGGAATAACGGAATAAGAACGGAATGGAATTATAAAACATAGAACGGGAACAACACTAATATCAGGCGCACAACTTATATCATGGTCAAGCAAGGTGGTCAGCCAAAATCCCCTCTGATTTTAAAAATCCTCATCCCTCCCATGATTTTCGCGGCTAAAATTTAAAAAAATGATAAAATAAGAAAGGCCCCCTTCGGTATCCTCTGAAAAAATTGTAAGTTTTCCCAAAATTATAACCACCAGAGTTTGAAGCCAAAATTAGCCATTTTACCTACTCCTGAACAGCTCCTATTTCGGCCGACCCTATCCCTGTCCTCGCCTGTCCCTGATTAAGATTAAAAATGTGAGATCACTTAAAAGTCATATTAAAATAATATTTAGTTTAAAAAAGTGTTGGTTTGTTATTAATTATATATTTGTTAATTTATTTATAATTAATGTCTTAGTCTAGAATTTTATAAAAAAACTTAACAAATGTAATTTATATATTAATCGTATCCTTAAGCTAATGATCTACATTTTATATTTCTAAGCTTGCGAGCTCGAGCTTGATCTTAATCAAAAAATCGAAACCTTGATATTCAATCACAAGATTAAAGAAAGTCAGTCAAAGAACAATTATTAAATACAAATTATGTATTCTTTTCTCAACTCTTGTTTATAAATTGCTTTAAAATTTGATAAAATTCAGAATAACCAATAACTTAATATAATTTACACCAATGATAAAACTGTGATAAACCACACGAATAGACATAATAACTCATGTTTTTAAGAATTTAGGGCCCTTCTAATGGAATGATAAATTTTTTGAATAAAATACACTTTAATGGATGCCTTTTTGGTGACCAGCCATTTCAAATTAACATGTCTAATTTATACTGTGATGTCTGATAAATTATTTTTTAATTATTATGGCAGGAACCAATACTTCTCTAATGATATATGCTTTATGCATATTTTTTAAATCAAATGTGTCAGCAAACATAATGTTTCAAATTTTTAATCTACAAATATTTTAATAAAATAGCCAATGTTTGTTTAATTTTCTTTTTTATGACTTCGAAAAAAGAAATTTCAAAAATTCTTTAATCGCATAATTAAGGCTAACGATATAAATAATTTCAGTGATATTTGTTAAAAGAGTTATTTGTGAATATAATATCAATGATAGCCTAGATAACAAAAGGAGTGGCTGTATTTTAAAGACCCTAAACCCTCAAAAACCTAGGTTTTAGGCTATTTCACTGACTTACTGTAAAGTACTGTACTTTTATGAATTTAAATTATATTTAAAATGAAGTTTTTATTTTTTCACTTTTTACATTTGATCAAAATCTAAGAAGCTTTGCAAAACAAAGCTCAGTTCGACCCCTGCCCACTAACTTTTGTAATGAAAGCTCAACTAAAGCTTATTTTAGTAAAGCTCGGGCTTCAAGCTATAAATTTAGTGGATGAGCATAAACTAGCTCATTGAAATTACTTCATACGACTAATTTTAAAACATTTAAGTTTTAAAGATGAGTTTCCGCTCAATTATTTATTAGATATGAAGACTTAGACATATCAGTGGAATACTTTTTACTTCGTTAGATTATTGTGAATTCAAAGCATAAAAAGTTTTTGATTAACAAATTTCGTATTCCTGTCTTTACTCTTGAAATATAACTTTAGAATTATTAATTTTTTATTACTTATTACATCAAAGTTCCAACATCGGCATCTCTCTCTCTCTCTCTCTCTCTCTCTCTCTCTCTCTCTCTCTCTCTCTCTCTCTCTCTCTCTCTGCGCTCATATTAGTAGTAAAGTTAACAAGAATGCTGTTTCGCACCTTTATACCATTATATCTTAACGTTTATACCTTTATAAAACCTTAACAAGTCTTATGGACTTCTTATACAGACTCTATTCTATAAGCTTTATAGGTATTTATTATTAAACTTATCTGAAATGAATTGATTACTTTCTTTGGTGGGTTATGTGCTCTCATTTATTACACCTCTTGTAGAGATCTCTTGCAAAGTGATTAAGAGGGATGATTAGCTCATCCCATCATAAAAATGTTAGTGTCAATGACTGCCCATTGACTGAGTTTGTTATTTTAAAATTTTTTTATGAAAATGTGCAATAAGTTGCACATTATTAACAAGAACAAAGCAAGTTGTGCAGCCCATGCTATGCCATGCCATGCTATTCTTCTATATTGTGATAATAAAATAATATGTGAGTCTTATTATAAGGGAAGGCAAAAAGCATTAAAACAGCAAACAAGCCCATCCTTAAATGCCTTTGGGCAAAAATACCATCATCTATATGTGACGCAAAGCCTTCTCACCGCAGGAGCTTCTCTGGTCAGGCCGGGAATACAGGTACTAAACTCAGTGTAAGGTAAAAAGTGTGGTCGCCAGTCAGACGCTGATATTGACTCGTGAGCTCTCAAAACTAACATAACATAACATACTTTAAACCATAGTTAGTGTGATCAAGACTTTTGCAATGAAAATTTCAGCTTTATATACACATTCAATTTTATCGATTCAACGATTTTGTCAACAATTGTAACAGTTTTAACAATACAAGTATATTAATGGTCTAACTTATTCACAATTTGGTATTGGCGCCAATGTTTATCCAACTCTATGGTATGTTTAATTGAATTTTTGAATATAATTGTAATGAGTTTAGAATACTTGTAAAAGAATAATTTAAAATATTAGAATTAAATACTAATATAAAAATGTCGTTTCCCTGTACTTAAATGCTAAACTTAGAATAAAAACAACAGGCGAACTTCGATAGCCTGTTTTTCTAGTAGCTTTCTGTCCGCTGCACTGTTTCCTTATTAAATATGTATGAGTTTTAGAATAACATCGTATAGTGTGCTATAGCATTGCTTCAAAATTGAAGCGAGACTTAAATGAAGTAACCCCAAGCATAGAGAGGCATCAAATGCCTTCATATAAAGCCATTGCATTGGAATCACGGTCAATGCACCTCTTATAACACCAAATTAAGCCTTAGTGTATATAAGAACAAATTCTCAACATATTATTTTAAAACAACCCAATAGTTATTATAACAATAATACAGTAGAATAAACTATTCGATTCATTTCTTAAGCGAAATTGCAAACTAACACATTGTATCACTTGAATCACACCTGTATAAACATAGGTGTGCACACATTCACATCATAAAAATAAACACTGCTTAAGATGAATTTCTTACATCTTTTTGCAACATAATAGTATCAAAGTTGTGCAGAACGATAGGCCATAATGCAAGACCCAATAACGCTGTGCGACACTAAAAAGTTGTCGAGATCACCATCAATCACAACAGATTTGGGATATTATACGTTAGTTCCTTCACAATTCCTACCGACACATTCCCGAAATAGCAACAGTCATAACACCAGTAAGTGCCTTATCCACTTGTTAGATACAATTTTTGTCATTTTATTACCAATTACTTCTATATTCAGGTATGAGAGAAGTTACTTCTTTTTCTACTTGTACTTCAACTTTAATGAAACAACAATTTAATAGTAAACCGATTGCCGTAAACTATTTTGATAAACTTATCGATGAATTAGTGATCAAAATATTTAGTTTTTTGACAACATATGAATTATGTAGTTCTTGTTCTCGAGTGAGCAGAAGATGGTATTATCTAACATGGGATTCAAGTTTATGGCAATCGTTGGTAATAAATTCGGTAATGTGTCATAATTTGAATATTGACAGAGGATTAACTACATTATTGAGACTACTTTCAAGAGAGTCTTATTGCCGAGGAAAGACTCAAGCAATGAATTGGGAATTTTCTTATAACACTTACTCTTCAACGGATACCTCAATGACTAACTCATTAAACAGTGTAAACCTATCTCTGCCAATAGAGAAAATAGTGCTAAACGGATGTGTGAAGTTAACGGATAAAAGTTTAATATTAATCACAAGAAAGTGTGGCTCTAAATTGAAAAGCATTGAGATTCGATCATGTAATCAAGTTTTCTTTGGTGAGTGTCTTTCACGCGCTCTAACCTTCGACCTTTTCGATTATTTAATAATTTGCGTAAAATTTGTTCTTAAAACAGGAATAAATAAAATTCTTTCTAAATGTATAAATCTTGAGAAAATGGATATTACGGGTAAGTTATAAGTAATTTAAGCGTAAATTTGACTCAATTATTGCCAAAAGGCATTTCAGCAAATTATAATGCAAATCACTAAATCACTGTTGCATAACATATAGGATGCACTAATGTAACACTAAATGCCATCCAAAAGCCTGAGCACCATTCAAAGCTACGCTATTTGGACTTAAGTGATTGCCATCAATTAGACGACTATTCTCTTAAAAATTTCCTCAAATTTTATGGACAAAAATTGACGCATTTATATCTGAGAAGATGTACTTCACTGACTGATCAGTCTATTAAAAGTGTTGCCACATATTGCCCTTCACTGAAAGAGCTATCGATCAGCTATTGTCCTCAATTAACTGATTCCGTTTGTTATGAATTAAGTATAGAACTGAATTCAAATCTTAAATATTTGAGTTTAGCCAAATGTGAGCAAATAAGTGACTCAGGGCTCAAGCAGATTGCCAGACACTGTTACAAATTGCGTTATCTTAATGTCAGAGGTTGTGAAACAGTATCAGATGCAGGTAAGAACAGCTCATCAAACAACTTATTTTGCCTCACTTATTAAACTTGAAATTCACTTTCTTGTCAGCACATAAAAGCTATTCACTGTTTGTTAAATAGTTGCCCTATCAGTACATAAAAATAAATGTTCTCACTTTTCTAGGAGTGGTTGTCTTAGCACGAAGTTGTGGTCTAAGACTTAAAGCAATTGATTTGGGAAAATGCGACATCACTGATCACGGTATTGGAAGTCAATTTTATTATTATTATTATTATTATTTCAACATTTAAGTGATTCATTGATTTAATTATTTACAGGACTTAAAATATTGAGCGAAAACTGTCCAAATTTACGTAAACTCTCTGTTAAGGAATGCATTTCCGTTTCTGATGTGGGAATCATGTCTATTGCTTATTATTGTCGAGAATTGATTCTTCTAAATATAGCAAATTGTGATAATGTAACTATTGATGCATACCGTTATGTCAAAAGACATTGTAGACGATGCACTATACATCATACCAATCCCGGCTTTTCATAGGTTACGCATATAGTCAGTCATGTACAGCATTATATTTAAGATTCTAAAGTTACCAATGATTTATTTAAATTTTACTATTATTGTACAACAAAAGAAATGCATCCTTCAAATTATAAGATTTTTATTTATACAAGATTTTATGTTCTGATACTTAAATAATTCATTTATAGTTTCCTAAACTTAATTAAAAATTTTATATTTCGAAAATTAATGAATTTATAACGTTTAATATTATTGTTATTTATAAAATTATACGATTTTGAGATGAAATTTTTTCAAAGATAATTATGTAAAATTAATTTAAGATAAACTCACATTGATTTATAATAATTTCACAATTGAATTAGACTTTAATCAATTCACTTGTCGAATATGTAATTGAATAATAAGAAAAATTAATATAAGAATTAAATGCTATTTAATTGTTTTATACTAAATCTTTATTTATAATCACATGTAATTTATCTGCACTTTTCACAAAATATAAGTCTAATAAGTTAGAAAACACAAATACATTGTCATTTAAATCATTAATTAATGACTTTAAGTTGTGTATAATTACATCAGAACAGTATATGAATTTCATAATAAGTTAATCAAAAAAAAGGTATGCGCTATATATATATATATTTATTGTTTAATATATATAGTAAAAGATGATTTAATAGTAATGATTTGTTACGATAGAACATGATATCGAATAGATAGCAAATGCTGCTGAAACTGATTGGGACTCAACTACTAGAATAAAGTTGATTAAAGTTATACTGTAGTAATGTATGTCTGTCTATGTTTAAGACAACTTAAAACATAATTATTTAATTATATACAAAGCCTATGGGCGATTCAATACTGCGCCTACAAGTAGGCCAAGCAGAGCATTATTCTCGATTTAAAACTAGTCTCAGCAGATCACTTGTCCTTTAGATCAAACAATTGAGTAGATTTCGAATTTGTGATTATATACTAAAGTAGAAAAATCTCATTATAAATGAGCGAATTATTGAATAGGCTTTAAATAAAGCTTTAAACTAATTTCAGGTCAATCACTAAACAAAGTATATTATGTAGCATTTTATGTGGCATTCCGTACGTGTAAATGTTGTGGTTAGACATCAAATGCTCACATAAGAGGAAGTCTTATTTGTTCCTAAGGATACACTCTTAATACTAAACTAGGGTTGCAATACTTCAATCGCTTTTATAGTCTTCTTATAACTAAATAATTTGTTGAATCCAAATGTGGTTATGTGTTAGTCTTTGTTTTGAGGATCCAGTGATTGCGGCGGTGACGGAGATATTGACAATTGTGGAATTGATGCCGGATTTACTAATTGTTGCTTTGATAGAAAGGTGAACATCTGCTCTTGCATTTTCATCAAATGTTGGAGAAACGCCTTTTCGCGTCTTTCGTCCCTTTCGTTCTCTTCCTTACGGCGCGAAACCTCTTGAGTCAGTCGTTCTCTCTCTAAGTTAACCCATTCTCGCATTACTTCCGTTTCTTTGGAAAGATGAGCAAACATTCTGTCTATTAGTAAAGCAGATGACGAGTTCTCAAATACTGAATTCATCGTTTGATATTGAGATTGGTTGAGAGTGGGGTCAACGCGACATCGCTTTGGTGGCGGAATTAGTGGGATGTCTGCAACAATCAATTCAATCAATTACTGAAGTCAATATTTACAAATATTTATCTCAAATAACAGTTCATACCGTCATTCGGAATATTTATTGGACCGTCGACTGAGTCTTCTGAAAATTGTAAATAATTTAAATTAGAAACCAATCAATTTAAACAATTAATCAATTTGTTATTTGAATAAAGTTTTTTGTCGTTGTGGTCACTCATAATTAATATAAAACTTTTGTTACTTTACTTCACAACTTAAGTTGACCGAAAACAGGTAATTGTGGACAATGTTTAACAGTAGTTTAACAGTAGTTAACAGTAGTTTAACAGTTGCAGTAACAGCAGTAACAGTTACATTGTCCATAACTACCTCTGTTTGAGGTTAAGTTGTGAAGTAAAGAAAAGTTTTATATTAATTTGTTATTTATTTACTCATAATTTACATATAAGGAAAAGGCAAATGCAACCTACCATTGCTATGTAAATCCATAGCATTGTTGCCATTAGTTGTCACCGCATTATTATTGAGTGTAGCGCTTGGAGACAGAGAATAGGCAAAGATCTCACTTTTGTCTTCATTATCAGTACCACTGTTGGCGCCGTCATCGTTATCATTAGTTCCGTCCATATTGTCATCAGTATTATTGAATTCAATTGGTTCGAAATTATATTCTTCTTCATAATTATTAAGAGCCATTTTGATGGCATTGCTGTCCTTCGCCTGATATATCTTATGTAACGCATCAAAAAATATACATTTCTTTTTCCGTTCAGGCGTTGGATTCTTAAGTATTCGTCGATATTCAGCGATCATATTGAAGACACGCGTCCGCACTTGATCTGATCCAACCATTGACACAATGAGAGAATGCAAGTAATACAACAATTGTTATTATATTATATTTAAGGGACAATACATTGAATTGATATAAGAATTGGCAACACAATTATCACACAATTATTGACAGTATTTGGATGTGAGTAATAGTGTGAACGATGGCATGACTGATGACACTCATGACATGAATTGTGTTGATTCATGTGTTGACACTGTCTTACCGGCAGTCCTGTCGAAGCCGTGCTCGCGAATGCGTTCAGCGATCTTCTCCCAGACATGTCTGGTCCTCTTACTATTGGTGAGTTGCCTCTGAACCATGTCCTGGCCCCACAACGACAACAAAATGCGGGTCTCATTGTAACTCCAAGACGCGCCCCTCTCGATCACAGGTCTGATCTGTGGATGATGCACTTGATATGTCTGCATATAAGACTGTGGTGTGTGTTGTTGTGATCCCATTGAACGCAATGACAATTACTGACACAATAACTACTATTCAGTGATTTTCATCCAATTTGGTTATCAATCGATTGATTCGATCAAAATAAACGTCAATTCAATTGAACTCTAATTCAAATCCATATAATAGTATTTTGAGTGACAAAACATTTATTACGTAAATAATTGATAAATGATTTTATAATTAAATATTAGTTATAATTAATATTAATTAGAATTAAATGATAGTTAATTGGAGTGAAAATGATATGAAATATTATTGAAGACAATAAATTGTTTACAAATAATACGAAATATAATTTGGAAAAAGAAAACAAAAGCAAATTGTG
>JAUJYU010001085.1:0-10157 GCA_033995675.1 Nothrus silvestris
AGAAATTACGTCAAAAATAAACCTAAAAGAACAATTGTTTTATATGGCGCCAAATTTGACAAGTTCAAATTAATATTTAAAAATTCGACGCAAATACATACTTTTGAATTTTAATAAATGTTTCTGTCTGTATCCCTTGGTTTAATTTTTTAAAAAGTTCATTCGTTTTATTTTTTTGACGTAATTTCTGAATAGAAATTCTTAACCATTCAAAATTTCTCTATACTATAGATCAGCGGTTCCCAGACTTTTTTCTTTCGCGACCCACTTGAAAGAAAAAAATTTTCAACGACCCTTGAGTTACTTTTTTATATTAAATAATTTAAAGCAATTTTATCGATGAAGAGATTATTCATTTAGCTAAAATTTCATCCTTTACTGTTCGCGACCCACCATTCAATGAATTTCAACATAAATTGGCGACCCATTAAAATATTTTCGTGACCCATCATTTGGGAACCCCCGCTATAGAGGACAGCATTTATAATGATACTGAAAAAATTTAATTTAATTACCTATTACCGTTTTCTTGCAATTATATTTTAAATATATATAATTCAAACTTTAAAGTTAAATAACTCAAAAATTATAAATATTTTGAAATGAAATCTTTGTTATTCTTATTCATAGCAACGAATTACATAATTGCACCAAATTTCAAAAGCATCGGAAACAAAAAATTCTCTTTTTAGCTTAAGTTGTGACGCAATTTTAGGTATGTTCCCAGGGGTCGCATTTTGAAACTTAGCCAAAATTGACTCCTTATATTTGTCGATTTTTCAGCAAAAATCAATAGATTAATCGTTTGGCGCGGGGGTCAGCTGATTTTTTGAATTTAATTATTGCTACATAGTTGTAATGGTAAAAATTTTCATTAAACCTTATTTTTTACCTCCTTATCAGTTATATCTAGAAATCTAAAAATTTGGTATTATAAGTACTACTTAGTGGGCTATCGAATGGGGGTAGTGGGAAGCTCTGCCCAGCCACAATGGGATGTGGTGGCTCGTCCTTTTCTATGAATAAGAAAAGAAAATATTCAAGAATAAGACCCATAGACCAGCTTTAATATTTTAATTAAAATTTTTATTCTTATTCATTCTATGAAACATTGCGACAAAAATTCAAATATTTTAATTCTTAATTAATCAAAGGATTGTCATAATGAGAAAATTAAATTATGATTAGATTATATGAAGTTGAGATTGAGTTGAGATAGAGTGAAGTCCACTTTCAAATAAAATAAAATCCATTCAAACCTAACCTCAGAGAAACTTAATATTTTACATTAAAAACATTAATTGACTTTAATTTAATTTATTTTAGATCAAATAGACTTCATTTGACGTTAGATTAATGACTTCTCATATTCAACAACTTCTTATATTTTAGCTATAAAAGGACCTATAAATGTTTAAAATCAGATTTCTGTTGATAAATAATTAATTCATAGGAATCTATGGATAAAAGTTTAAATGCAAATAAAAGTTTTATTGAATTATGACGTTAAATGAACTTCCCAGATAGGGATAAAAATGTTCAAACTGGGACGGTTGGCAACTCTGTGCGGATTATTATTAAAAATAAAATTTCAACATAAGTTTCAGTTTATGCATCGAATATCCAAAAGCAGCAAAGCAAGCATGCTAAAAGCTGGCTATCCTTGTTGCATACTTCAAATTTTCAAATTATTCAATGCGAGAAAATGCCATAAAAATCGAAGATCAAAATGTTTGGATGTCAAACAGTACAAAAGTTTTTGGTTTTAAGTAATCAAGCGCACAGGTTGAAGCTGAGTCTAGACTAGCCCAGGCTCCAGGCTCAGCTCGAGGGATCTTTACGAGCCTGACGCTCGTCAAGCTCAGGCTCGATGCTCACACCATTGAGCTTAGGCTCAGGCTCGAGGCTCAGACGATCGAGCTTATCATTAGTTTTAAGATTTATTAAATATGAACCAATATTACCAAAAATTAGACATTATAATAGATGTTTCTGTAATTTTCTTATGGCAAGACTGAAATCGAACTCTTTATTACTTTAATTAGTAAATTACAATTTATTTTTATTTAATTAAATTTAATATATATTTTACAACAAAGATGAGAAGTTTTGAAAAGCAAATACTTATAAACATGAAACGACTGATCCTAAGGGGACGAATATGGCGTGCTTTGAATTTTTGAGAGTAGTATTTAGTTTATATAATTTTTTAATCTTAAATTTAAAACTTCGACAACTTTAACACTTAACTATTTTATAAATTTGTGAATTCTTAAGAACATCTTTCAGTTGAGATATGTTTGATTACTGCTATTTTAATAAACTTATTCTACTTTTTTGAGTTTATGTTAAGATTTAGTATTATTGAAAAGATAAAAATAAGATATACACTAAATTTTGTAATAATATTTAATTAATCATTAATTGAGACTTATATTAAATTGTGTAATATAATGAAAACTAATAACAAATAGAATATCAAAGTTAGTGAAAATATAATATTTAAAATAAAAGCTAAAACTGAATCAGGAACTATAATAATAAATTGGCACATTATTCATGAAACAAATCCTAATAAATCTTTATATAAGAAAATTAATAATGTTTTAAATAACGGGATTTCGACAGAAAGGCAAAATGTAATAAATCATAAATTACATGTTATTCGGTGTTTTTGAAATTAAAATTAGATTATATAATCCTGATTAGAAGCTGTTGAGGTTTTAACATTTAAAAAATAAAATTTGTCTTCCTTGTTATTAAATATCAAAATTGTTTAAAAATCTGTATTTAAATTATTGTAAATTATATAGATTTTAATTTAGTAATTTAGAAAGACCTAAACAAAATAGAATTTATAGCCTAATATAATTATAATAAAATTCTATTTGGTTGCAAAATACATAATTATTAATGTTTTGAATCTTAACTCATTAACAAAAATATGATAATTAATTTGATGTCAATGTTGATCATGCAATGATCGATCGCAACCTTAGTTAACAACACGTAATAAATATCTAAATAGATATATAAAACTACATTAATTAGGTTAAAAATTGTATTGTAACGTTCTTGTAAACTAAACTCTATATTCAACAACAACAAAAAGTATGCCTAACTTTTAGTAAAAAAAAATTCATGGCAAGCAAATTATTTTTTTTAAGACAATGTAATTTTTCATTTTTGTTATACGATTGGTTCCATTTAATGTTGATTTTCTATGGTATTCTCTAAATAAACAGAATGGATATATAGAATAGGTGTAAATAGTGTGTTATTTTAGTGTAATATGAGTTTAAATTGAATTATATTATTAATGAAAATCATCATCAATTATATCAATGAAAATGTGATTAAAGGCGAAATCCCGTTAAAGAAAACAAAGTTATTGCATAAATGTATGATTGAAACTTTTATATCGTGAACACATTACTGCAAAGTTGGAATTTTTGAAATATATGACTTATTTGCAGTAGATATCACAGCTTTTCTTGTAGGACATTCTCCATAATGCTTATAGTTATCAAAGTCATCATAATTATAACGATTTTTCTGATTTATATCGTATTCATTAACTAAGTTTTTCATTTTCTCTAATAATTTGTCAGTGCTTTCAATTGGATTTTCTAACTCTAAAGACGTTTGTGGTTTAATATCAGAGTTTGACGAACTTTTAGATTTCATTTCATTTTTAGTATCACTCAAATCATTAGTAGAATTCGATTGCGAAATATCAGGTTTATATAAATCATTATTAATTGGTAATCTTGAGCGTTGCTTAAAAGTCCATGTCTTGACCCGACGACAAGAATTTGCTGGACTTACCACTGAATTATTAACCGACAAAGATTTTTCAGTGTTGTCTGTATTGTCCGTAAAAGGCTTAATATGAGAAATGGGTGTTTGATTGGCTTTACTGTGATTTGATTCACTAATCCGTAATTGACTGGATTGTGATCGACTACGAGGAAAGCTGCCATATTTTTTACGCCCATTACTTTCTAATTGTATGTTATCAGCCGAAGATCTTCTATTATCACTATTGCTTGTAGTTCTTGACGTACGACCCATTGAATGACATATTTTTGAGTTTTGTAACCATTTATTTGGTGCGTTTTGACGAATATCTTCACTACTTTGAGTTTTATTAGATTTTGTTCTATTAATATAATTGTTTGGTCCAAATGTTTTGCTTCCAGTTCTGACCGACAATTTTCGATTAGAGTTTGCGGAACCAATCACTTCATCAGATGCTATAGAACTTTCATCTGATTCAGAATATCTCCTGATGAATGGCGAAGACTTAATTCCATCAGAATTTATAAGATCTTCACGAGTTTTTAGAATTTTTCGCGGCGAACACTTTTTTATACGATTATTCACAGAATTTGAATCTAATATTTGAAAATTTTAGAAATCAAACATTAAAATAAACCAAACAATTATTGCAAATATTTACCATTCTTTGTGAGATTAAGTTTGGATTCGTTTTCTGAAAATTCTGAAGAAGAGGTGTCAATAACAGTCTTTGTTAATACTTTTGGAGGACATATTTTTGACTTATTAGTTGAATAGGAAGGCGAAAGTTTATTATATATTCGATCATTATTTGGCAATAAATCATTGGTGTCTTTCTTCACTTTTGAGCTATTAATTTGAACTAAACTACTAGAACCTGATGTGTTGTCTATGCTTTGTTTCGGAATGTTTTGCGGCATTAATTGTGGAACATCTCGACAATTGGATTGTGTGCGCTTTGGATAAGATGTTGGAGTTGTGGCTTCGTTTGGTCTAACATTAGTTATATTCAAAAAATAAGAATAGAAATTACATTAATCATTGCTTTTAGAATTATTTGAGTTTTTAAATAACGTACTGCACATACCTATTATATATGACCTGCATTTGTGGTGAATTGGATATACCCTTAGAGGGTGTCATTGATAATCGGGCAGAATATGAATAGCGATGGCCTAATAAACATTAAATGACAATCAATTAGTTTTGAAATGTGATGTATATTATCTTTTAATTGAAAGAACCAGTTTTAATGAATAATTAAGTTTGCTTTAGATCGATAAGACTTTTAATGCTTCTATTTTTGACGGTATATAAAGAAATCGTTTAAAAAACACTAATCAAAGGCAGGTCATCAATATGCCTGATGAAGATCCTTAATGGGAAGGTATTTATGCATTATATAAATGCTAGCTATGGAGCCAATACTAAATTAGTTCATTTCAACGGCAAAAATAAAATACAGAGTAAAATAGTTTCATTTTATTTAAAAAAACGTATACTAAAAATAACATTAAACGTCAAATTATAGAGACTTGAATGATATATCGCATTAAATGATATGACCCAAGTATTCACCATAGAATAGTATTTTAAAATGTATTCATGCCATAAAAATTGCTAATTTATTCTTTTTTTGAATAGATTGTTCGACTTTAATGAAAACAAAAGACATTAATTTCCAATTAGTAGTGATTCAAATAGTAAACAGGAATAATAAAGTTTTTTACTATCTTTTCATCAGCATTTCATTTTATTCTCACAAATGTCGCTTTATATACAGTTACGGCCAGAAGTGTACGAATTATTTTAGTATATTTAAGGTATAGTGACATTAGTGTTATAAATAAGAGGAATTATTAGCTTTTAGTTATTTAATATTATTATTTTTGAGACCACTCTCCGCACACTTTCATATACAGTAATATACAAATAAATTCATTGAAGACCTACATTCTCCTAACGCACATGACCACTGAGTATGTACATTTTGGGACTTTAAACTCCGGCCGCCTCTGCGCAATTATGCAAATGCTGAGACTTAAACTCTGTGGGTTTGATATGCGCATGCGCTACATTTTACATAGTTGCGCAGAGACGGCCGGAGTTTAAAGTCTCAAAATGTACTGTACACATTTGAATTAAATGTTTAGGTCGGACCAGAAATACTTACATCTTACACAGACTGAAGGACCATTAATAACTGAATGTATTAAATATAATGATATCAATAGGCTCCAAAGGTTTTTGGGAAAGTTTCGTTTGTGCCCGAGAAGGTTTTTGGACAATTGCTATATAATGCATATAATATTATAACGCATTCAAATCAAAATCCGGAATGGGTTTAAAATTTTTTTTATTGCAAAACTATTTATGATTTAAGAAAAACTATTTATAACATTTAATTATACATATTTAGGCTTCAAAACAAAATTAATTAATAACTAATAGAACTCCTAGGCACATAATTTTACTATAGCACCCCCACCTCAGAATTCGATGAAATTCGCTATACCTATGTATTTCAATCCCCTGAGTTCATATATCAAAGAATTTTTTTGCTGAAATGAAGCAAAGGCTCATAAAAGGTTCTTGAGTCGGGCATACAACTCAGGCTAGCTGACTCTGAAATTGTATTGCATACAGAAAGACAGCATGACTAAGTTTTTTCGGAAAATGACCAGTGGTCAAGTTACCGAACTAATGCTTCCTATGGGGAAAAAATATGCAACAAACTCTGGCCTTGAAATATTTCATTTCATTGCAGGAAACTGTAATATATAGCCAAAAATTCGTTGCTTATAACTTAGTTGTCTGACGAAAGCATCTAAATTGGTGAAGCTGCTACTTTACCAAAGTAGACATTTTACGAAAATAATTTCCGTCCAACTTTGAACGGGTTTAAGCTCATTATTTAGGCAACAAAATGATATGTATTAAAAGTATTGGTAGATGTGGTGTTCTCAAGAAATGAAATAATCTAAGCTTACGATTATGATTTAGTCGATTCGCGAAATGCTATTGCGGGAATTATAATATTTAAATTAATAAAACTTATAATCAGCATGTATAAAAATATATATAAATTCTAATTTGACTGATAAATTACGGCCAATATTCACTTCTAAGCTTTTAGTATAGCAATCATTTGTAGTATAGAAGCTGAAGAATGAAAAGAATTATAGACTTTTAAGTAGTATAATGTAGAATCTATATTATAGATAACACTAAACTTTAAGTAATGCGTAATACATGCATATGTTCTGTAAATTCATTCTTTTATGAAAATACAAATATTGTTTTAACTGTTCAAAGAAGAATGAGATGACAACTATGGAATTGGTAATGTTAATACATACTTTACATATTACGCAATTTTGAGTGTTTAACTATTACCAGCAATAATTTTACCTCAAATATAATGTAAAATCTACATTGATTGTTTAACTATAGATTTAACTATAGATCATATACTCGAATCTCTTATGTCTCCAATCAATATAGTCTTCAATCGAACCTTGAAATGAAACTATGTTTAAACAATGAAACGTAATTTAAACCACTATATAGGAAAATTGTATAGATATAAACACTAAAAACTAATTTTTAAGGCTTAATATTTGAACATTTAGAATTATTGTAGATAAAATTTTTCAAAAATACTATTCAAATTCTTTAGGTTAAGCACAAAAAATTAGTTTAAACGAGAACTCAAAGCATTCTAAAATATTTATTAAGAAATGGTGTCAGAAAAAACTAATAAAAATAATTTTTCAAATTTTCTTAATTAAAACCACATTTTAGAATAAAATAATAAAACCTGTAAAAACACACCAAATCACTTTTCTATGGCAATAATTATAAGATGTAATATTTCAAAATGATATTTGTTGACTCATTTTAATCTTATTTATATATCATAATTAAATAATTATAATTAGTCCTAAAGCTTGTCTTAGAGTTAAACGAAATGCTTGATCATTATTTACCGCATTTAATAAATGAAAACTATACAAAGTTTTTTAACTTCTTTCAAATTAAATATTATTTACAGCTTATGGAAATGTCTTCAAATCATTCATTCATATGATCTAATCATATCATATTTCATATATCAATTTTTAAAAAATGGCAAATGAATACAGAATCGACACAGAATCAGCACATACCTGATCGACACCGACACGGGTCATGTTTATCCAGATAATGTTCGAGAGTATCCCTAAAATAAAAATCAATTTTAAATAATTGATAATTTTTAAAATTTAATTAAAGAAATAAATTTAATCAAAAAAGAAAGAGCAAAGCAAAAGTAATTAAGATTCTATACCATCCGCCGCCAACTCTCACCATAACATGACTTCGCAAAATCTATAGAAATTAGATATTTTGTATTAATAAAACTTAGATAAAATATAATATAAATAGTATTTATAAAGAATATAAATAGTTTATACCCTGACAAAAATGAGTACTTTAGTGTCACCGATTCTATATTTTCCATCGGACAGGTATTCTAAATTGTATTGTGTGGGACACGAACATCGAGATAACAACTCTACCACCTAAATATGCAAATCACGTATTTTTAGTTAAACATTATGTCATGAAAACCATTCATTAATCAATAAAAAACACATTTGTTTAATAAATAAAATCAACAAAAATAGTAAAGAATTATTTTCAGTGCATTCAAATAAGTTAGATATTTGCAGAACTCAAAAGAAATAACTTAAATAAAAGATATCATTATTTACTCACTCTTTCGTGCAATGATCTCAGATCGTTAGTGATTATTTGCTTATTACTCTTCGACTCATCGTTGTTATCGTCATTTTCTTCTTCTTGAGCCAATTCTCTGTCGATCTCTTCCTCGAACTGAACCAGAGTTGGGGCCAAAATGCCTTCAAACAAAAGTGAGACAAAGCATTTTTATATTTAGAATAAATGAATAGTAAAATTTACACTATATTTATTACATCATAAATCTTCTAATTGGAATAAAGCAATTGACACTATACATGCATATGAAATAAATGCATTTTCTAAATTGTTTAAATCTTATAAAGGTTAGGTATGGATAAGTTCAAGTTGAAAAGCTTACAGTCAAGGCAACATTTTTAAGTTGTTAAGACCTGCGCTTACAAAACTATTCAAAAGCATTACCAACATTCTCAATTATGTTAGAACACTATCGACTTCAGAAACTGAGATAGACTGTATTATCATTAGATACAAACAAATATTGAGTATTTCTTTACAATATTGATCATTTGGTTGAATTAGTTTTCAGTTTAATAAAAACTTTTTGCAGTAAAGAGTAATTCATTAAAAATATTATTATTAACAGCTTATCAATAACTTGATTTAACTCAATTTTAGACATAAATTTAGAATAAACACTCATTTAAAACAAATTTCTAAAAATAATATTGATTTATACTTAAAACTTTCTTAACTTTTCTAAGAAAAATATATAAATAAAACCAAGTGAAGAGATAAATGAAAATTATACCCATATTACAGTATAAAAAGCTTAACAATTGTTTTAAAAGATATATACAAGTATATGATAAATATTTAATATCTTAGTCATAATTTGTGCAAAAAATTGATCATTTTAATAATCAAAATTTTATAAGTTTAGATGCGTTAAAGTAAAAATAAGTTTATTTTTATTCATTGACAACGTATGATTAGTGTGTTTATTATTGAAAAATATTTTAGTACTAATCCTTACAAATGACGAGAACTATTCCTTGAAAAAATACAATAAAAATGGAAAATGGAGTTACCCTAAAATGGAAATTACCATCAACATAATTTTAAGCTGAGACATTTTACATTTATACGCTATTGTATAATATACTGTACAGTAGAATAGACAAGTATTTGAATAAATTGAGATTTTCTGATAATTAACTCATAAAGCTTCGCAATTGAATGTTTACTTTAAAGACCAGAATAAAAGATTTATAAAATACATTTTCTAAATTCTTTAACTGTTAAAACGGTCAGATAAGGTACATTTGAGGTAATTAACTGTTAGAAGGAAAAATTTTATATATTAGGATATTTAGCGCACATTCAATTGCTTATTTGAATCATTTAGAACTATTATAATAATTCGATTTGTTTCATAAACAGCACTTTCGACTAGTCGTATAATATGATGAGTTTTCGATTTAAAAACTTCAATTAACTGCATTTTAATAGCTAAGTGTAGAGAAGCTTTTTGTTATAAAAACATATGCTTATATCCATTTGCTGTAAAAAATTGATTCGACACGAAGTTGACTTCTTATTTTAACTTTAATAGAACTAAAAGCAATTTAAGTTCGCTCTCAATTTTCAAC
>JAUJYU010001086.1:0-10156 GCA_033995675.1 Nothrus silvestris
TAACTAAACTTATTATTAAAGTGTGAACACGAATACAATGACTCTATTATTATGTAATTCAATAATACAATGATTCATTTGGTAATTTATCAATTGTTTTCTTTCAATTATTACTGATATTACTGTAATCTTAAGTGATATTAAGTTAATACCTATTTAGTCATTTTTTTATTATTCATAAAAATATCATATTTTCTTTTTGTTTATCAATATTTTACATTACATTTACGTTAAATGAAATATTAATAATAATTTTAGATATGTTTTTAGTAGTACTTAATATCATTTTTATTAATAGAAATTAATTGAAATAAATATTAATATTTGAAGCAATGGATCGAATATTGTCTGAATTTATTACTCGAACATCAACTGATCCGGGATTTGCTCGCGATTTACTCGACTGTAAATATGAATTATTATTAATATTATTGTTATTAACATTAATGAATGACTATTAATAAATTGGAGACATTTATAATGAACTGATATCTAAATGATATATGAATTGTATTTAAAGGTCACAAATGGGACATAAAGTCGGCTCTGAATGCGTTTTATATAATGAATGGTTTGTTGCCTTCAAATGAATTGAATGAAAATAATTTGATTGATTGCGACTCAAAACTAATAAATACAAATGACGTTAAAATCAATAACTATTTGAATAACAGTCGCTCAAGATTCTCAAACCAGTCGCAAATCGTAACCATAAAATGCAGTTCAGAGCCATCACTATCTTCTCATTCATCTGAATCTTCAAACTATTCCTCGAACACGTCTTCGCCTTCAAAACTAGCGATTTCTAAATCAGACGAATCTGCGAATGACATAATGGACGTCACGAACAAGAAGTTGAGTCGAGGCATCTCCAGAGCCACCGATAACGTCAATTTAGTCTCAAAAGCGCGCAATGAATTCGCACAAGACTTTAAAACTTCTAGTCGTGGAAGTCGTTTACTGAATACAAACAGCTTTTTGGAGACTCCAGACTTCACTTTCACATTACCTGATCTTTCTATACATCCCGAAGACTTCCGACACTTCTTAGAACAGGATCTCATCGAAAAGTCTACTCTTGTTTCTCTCGAAACTGCCGGAAGACTCAACTGGTGGGAGGGCTTATGTCAACACTTATGGCCGTTGGCCACCACTGGCGACGGCAACTGTCTATTACACGCCGCCTCTTTAGGTCAGCTTTACACACCTTTTAAATACCATTTATCATTACAGTCAAACCCGTTTATAAGGAATCCCCGCTTATAAGGAATAATAACGTTTGCACCGATTGAATAGATTTCATTATAAAGTGATCGGTTATAAGAAATTCCCGTTATAATGAACGCTTTTGGCTGCACCGATCTGTTCCTTATAAACGAGTTTGACTGTACTTTAAATAATAATTAACTTTAAATATTAATTAATGAATCATTAGGAATGTGGGGTTTTCATGATAGAGGACTCACTTTACGCAAAGCATTACATGCATTATTAGCCAACAGTTCATATACGGCAGCATTTTATAGAAGATGGAAATGGCAGACATATTTTCAAAACTATAAGGCAGGACTCATTTTTTCAGGTGAATTCAATTGTCAATTCAATTAAACTATGATTTCTTTTTTGGAAACCATTTTTAAGCCAATTCATTCATAGAACACGAATGGCGTCAAGAATGGCAGTGTTTGCTCAAAATGGCTTCGACTGAACCAAGAGTTAGGGCTCAAACCGATGACAATAAAAGCACTGAAATAAATGGCGGAAAAAAGAACGACATATTAGATGAACTTCAACCACATGTTTATGAGAGTTTAGAAGAGTTGCACATCTTTGCCTTAGCACATGTCCTTAGGAGACCTATTATAGTGATCGCAGACACAATGCTCAAAGATATAACCGGTATTACACTTTTGTTAAAGTTTGCATTTGTCTAATACTAACTATTATACTAACTATTGTTCAGGTGAAGCATTTTTCCCGATACCGTTTGGTGGCATTTATCTTCCACTGGAATGTCCTGATAATAATCTAATGAAATCACCGCTTTGTTTAACTTATGGTAACATTATTTCAATGGCAAAACTAATAATTATATACTATTTTAACTGTCAATTCAATGTTTCAGATGCCGCTCATTTTTCAGCGTTGGTGTCGATGGACAAAGAGACCTACGCTGACAACCATCCGCCGGCACCACCGGCTGCCATACCATTGATGGATTCGGAGCATAATATACTACCGCTTCAGTTCGTTGTCGATCCGGGAGAAGAAGTGTTTAAAAAAGACTTTACGGATGAAATCGTTAAAAAGTTGACATTAAGTGAAAAAGAAAAGTTGAAATTATTGAAGCAATACTTCGATGTGATGTCTATTAAAGTTCCGCAAAACGAAACCGATTTATTGATTGAGAAAAAGACACCCAAAAGGAATGCGAAAATTCTGGAAAAATCTCGAACACTTCCGAGTAGTTTCGAATCTGATGACAGCTGTTCTGACGCGCCCTCGGCTTCGAGTGTTGGCGGCAATGGTGTCAGCAAAGCAAAGGCGTTCAGCACTAAAGCTGCCAAACAATTATTAATGATTACTAAACATTTTGGATCACTCGGAAGAATGAGTAAAAGAATTAAAAAGAATTTGGGAACTCTTGCAAAAAGAGGCACTTCTTTCAGGATTAAGAATAGCGATTCGTCACCAAAGAAAAAGATGGATATAAAACAAATCAAAAGTGTTCAAAACTATTCATCAGATTTGCAAAAAGAGTCCTTTACGAACGATGAAACCGATTCTATCAGTTATCATGATTTCGATACCATAATCGCTGCTCATTTGCATACAGATAGACGTCATTCATATTATGACGAAATGATTAGAAACTATTTGAATACTGCGAGGGCTCGCTTTTTGAGAATACAAAGAGAGAAAAAGTCAAACAATACCACCACTTGTGTCACATCTGCGCCAGTCTCGATCTCTGCGACGTGTGAGGACACAAACCTATCTTATTGTGTGAACACAGGCTGTAAAATGTTCGGCACTTCACAAAACAATTACTTGTGTTCCAATTGTTTCGCAGATCAAAAACAAAAACTCATTCAAAAGAGTAGTATTGTTAGCCTCACTAACAATGATTGCTATAAAGTTAACGACACTAACAATGATTGCTATAAAGTTAACGACACTAACAATGATTGCTATAAAGTTAACGACGCTAACAATCATTGCTATAAAGTTAACGACATTTCAAAAGCCTATGATATAGATTCTCACACACAAGATATGAAAGTGTCCTTATCGTCGCCAAAAACTAAAATAGTAGAGGAAGATGTAGTTATATCCTGTGCTAACTCTCACTTTTATGTTCCAACGTCTTCATAATACTTATCTAAGTCTTAAATTGAATTCCATTCTATCATTTATTTCATTGATTGTGAAAAATGATTTTTTAGGTGATGTATTTGTAAATACAAATCTATTATCTCAACAACTCTTTGATCCTTTAACGCAATAATTATTGAATATCCCATAATATGGTTATCCAAATAAATAATACCAAAAATATCATTAATTCCAATCTCGATAAGGCATAATATATTTTGTTTCTCTAATTGGGTTTTCAGCTATAATTAATCGCTTTATTTAAGTCGAAGGCATTTTAATATAAATACTGTAATACTGTTGGAAACAATTTATTTTATGCTAACTATTGCAATGTCAACTACACTCCGAGTTGGACACTATTCATGTCATATATTTTAGGAAACAATTTTTAACTAATATTTTTAAAAGGAAAAATAAACACTTATTGAATGCAACTTTACTACTGCCGACTTAACATTTTGCAGCATTTCTTTAATCTCTCATAGATTTTGTTTAGATCTTTTAATACATATTTATTATTAGATTAAATATAAATCTAATATTAAGATTTAGTGCCTTTTATTATAACTTAGTAAAGACTACTTTTACAATTCCATTCTTTTCACTGCTCTCTATTATAATTTAAAGTACATTTAGCTTTATATCGCTTTTTATTGTATATAACATGCAGATAGACCTTAATTATTAATTATTATAACTTGAAAACTATCAATTGTACATTTATATTGTGATTATTAATATTGATATAGATATTGATATGATATGTTGATTATGTGATTCTATGGACGATAAACGTTATCATTCAAATCTTTTATTTGTTTTGCACAAAACAATTATTCTTTATATAATGAATATTAGTAACAAATGTATATTTAATAAACCATTTATATTAATATAACGCTTCACTTTTATTACAATATTCAATATCTTTCACTTTTAATCAATTTCACTAAAAGTTTAACATTTTTTGTTACTTTTGAAACAATTCGGAAACTATTTGTTAATTGAATTATTATTTGAAAAGTTTTTTATTTAAACGCAATTTTGAAAACTTCGGAAACTATTTCTTAATTGAATTATTATTTGAAAAGTTTTTTATTTAAACGCAATTTTGAAAACTTCGGAAACTATTTGTTAATTAAATTATTATTTGAAAAGTTTTTTATTTAAACGCAATTTTGAAAACTTGGGATTTTATTAAAAAGTTTTTATAAGTTATTAAAGAAGTTTTTATATAGAGATAACTTTATGAGTAAAATAAACTTGCGATAGACTATAATTATCTGAATAACTTATAGAATTTATAAGAGAGATATATAACTTATACAATTATATTAATATTGTAATCAGTCTTATTGAAGCCTATATTTGCGCACTAAGTCTTGCATTGCATAGCATTAGACTCTGTTTGCAATGTTTTCAATGCATGGAATGAATGAACGATTTGTTGTATTCTCTATTCTGTTCCAATACTTAACTCTTATAAAGAATTGATAGAAGACTGACTCCAATCGAAAGTGTGTTCGTTCTATTCAATCATCACAATTGACAACAATTACATTCATTATTGCAATCAATATTAATATTTGCGATTAGACAACAATTCATTCATAAACTGCTCTCCAATTCAACCAAATTTCCATTATTTTCATAAATATTTTGCATTTAAATATTGATAAAAAAATTTCAATTAATATATTATATAATAATTAAACAAATACTTTATTTCATATTTATTATTAATAATGAATTCTAAATTAATATTAAGAACTAATAGATTTTGTTTAACGAAATTCTATTGTAAATTAGATTTATTTGACTTTTAATTGTATTTGATTTACAACTAAAATAACTCAAAAATGATGGACAATAACGATGAAAGGTTTGCGCAATCATTCATTCATTCATTCATTCTATTATTGATATCAATGTATTTGTAATATTAATGTTTAAGTTCTTTAAATAAATAGTAATTTTGATAATTTTGTTGCAAAAATAGTGATAATTGCTATTTATCTCAAATAATTGAATATTAATTAATGAATTTGTCAATCATTAAAGACTATCAATGAGTGGGACATCAGTGACGATGAGTGACATTCACGCAGAACATAATGTTCTTTTGCCAAACATAGAACTATTGCCCAATTCAGTGGACGAACAACTGATGCAGTTCTTCGGGAATCCACACTATATGGTTAGTGACCATGAGTTGCACTTTTCATTGATTTTGAGAGTAATCGCATTTGTTATCTCTTATCACATATCAGATGACGGACGGCTCGCATCTCAACGAAAATGAGCGAAACGTCACTTCAATGCAGAGCCAAAGCGTCCAATCGGTGAACAGCGGACACAACTCTTCGCATTCGATGACATCACTGAACGCAAACGTCAATCTGGAGAGACATTCAGTCGAGTCATGCAATTACGTGTCCAATCAATACGAGCCTCAATATCACGACTCAAACGATTCACAAAATCGATATAAGTATCGAAATAGTGGTCTTTCAGTCGGAAACATGACTTCAGTTTCAGAAACTGTGACTCATGTGTCAGAAACGGATAATTCGATTTCAGCTCCAAATAATTACGGCTCTGTCGCCGCTTCTGTTCCGTCAATTACTGTTCCGCAAAACTATCCGTACGTTTTGATAATTATTTGTTGTTTTGATAACTATTTTGATAATTATTTGTTGTTTTGATAACTATTTTGATAATTATTTGTTGTTTTCATAATTATTTGTTGTTTTGATAACTATTTGTTGTTTTGATAACTATTTGTTTTGATAATTATTTGCTATAATTGATATACAATTAAAATATAATAATTACCAACTATTGTCACCCATAGGATGAGTTCCACAAACAATTGGAGTCACAGTCACAGCAATTTAGCCGCAAATCAAATCCGAGCGCCAAAAGTGACGCCTCAGTCGTGTTTCATTCAGAGGCAGAGAATCTCAAACTTTGTACAAAATGTGCCAACAATGGCTCCGTCGACGACATCAACGCCTGTGAATGTGAATCAGACGCTCAATAATATGATTTTGAATAACAACCACAACAATAACAATAATAACAATGAGAATAGAAGTAAAACTAATTCTCAACTCAATAACCAAGGCTTACAACAATCCAAACCAGACATTCAAATGGCAGAAAAGCGGACTATTATTACGTTCCGAGTAATCGATCAAATCGTTGATCTTTCAGGAAAAATACTAAAAGAGACTATTGTTAAAGATGAAGAAGTAGTGACCAATTGTGGTAAAGTTCAGTGGAATGAGACGATAACGCCGTCGTCCACTATTAGTAGTGTTTCGAGATATGTATCAAATAGTACTTCTGGAGTTCTCGGAGATGTCAGCTCATCAATAAAGAGCAGCTCTTCTTCGGCTCTTCTTCTTGAGAATCAATCCCACAATCAATCAAATGATAATTTGTTAAAAACTCATTCCAGTGCTGACGAGTTTTTCAATAAAATTCCGACTCCAATCACGACAAATACTGTAATGAATACCAATTACACAAAAGAGACGACGAGTTCACCTCATAAACTCATTCTCGACATAAGATCGAGCCCTAAGTGTGTTCACGAAAGTGGAACTACTATTCAGAAAAAGGCAGAGCCGGAGATCACTAGTAGTGAAATAGAAGAAGAAGAGAGGAGGGAAACAGCGACTGCTTTGCTATCACTTCAAACGCAAAGAAGTTTGAATATAGACTGCAATTCAAGTGATCCGTTTATATCAAAAACATTGAGCTTAAAGGCAGGCAATCGAGTGATGGCCAAATGGAGGGACAAGAGCTTCTATCCGGCTGTGATATCAAAATACATGCCTCAAAACAACAAATGGTCCGTCACTTTCGAAGATAAGGCCGTCAGAAATCTGTTTGAGAACGAACTCATTCACATCGAATACTTAAGTGAAGGGCAAGACGTGATGGTCTCCATTTCGGACGGCTTTTGTGCCAAAGCAACCATTAAGAATGTTATTAAAGATGGAAATGAGTGGCTCTTTGAAGTGGAACACCTCAAAGATGACAATAAAGTTTCCAAACGATATCAACTCAAAGATTTATTTTTGAATCCAGAACAGGGGGCGAACATTGCACTCAAGTCTGCAAAGCCCACACTCAATGGCGCTGTCTTTGCAGACGTGGATTTAGACAATATTGTGAGCGGAAAGAGAGCGCGGGTAACAAAACAAGAAAACTTACAAAACACTGAAAAACCGGTTCAAATCTTCAAAAATGGCAGAAGAAGAGGAGCCGATTCGGTCTCTGTTGACGTCGACTATGTTAATGATGAAGAGGAAGAAGACGACACTTTTCCCGTCAAATCTAAAAAGAAAGCGATTAACGTTCGCGCAAATAAGAAAAAAGCTGAATCTCAAAGCATACACTTTCATAGCGAACATTCGCATTCACTATCAATATCTCCGCGAACGACAAAAGCCAGTATATCAATGCCACCGCAGGAGCTCATCAAACTGTTGGGTCCTTTGCCTGAGAGCGGGTCCAACATCTTCGAAAGGGTCTCTTTTATGCTGACGTGTGGCGACCGCAACAAAAGTGATGACTTGTGTTTAGAAGAGTCCAATCCTGAAAGATCGACGCCTTTTGACAAATTATATCTAATTAAACAAATCGAAACCGGAGGCGGAAAAGTATTCGAAACTTTCGAAGACATGAAAGTGCGTTCAATAATTTCTACTTTAAATTGTTTTAATTAATTTCTACTTTAAATTGTTTTAATTAATTTCTATTTTAAAATTGAATGCAGAAATCGGAAGACAATGTCGACATTGTATTAATCGCAGACACTTACCACCGATCGATTAAATATATACAATGTTTGGCGGCGGGGATTCAAATTGCTAGTCATCTTTGGGTCATTGACTGTTGTCGACAAAATAAATATCTTAAAAGAGATAATTATATATTACCCGCCGGTTTCAGTATTATTACTAATGCATTGCCATCTGATAAGTGAGTCTTTTGTTTCACTTGACATTTCAGTCCAATTCAATAGCTCTTTAATTGTTTAATGAATAAATAGGAACACATTTAAGAAAAGCTCAACTCTTTTCAAAGGAACCAAATTCTATTTTGGATCAAAAGTACCTGAAAAACTTCAAAATCTTTGGTCTCCAGTATTATCGGCAGCTCAGGCAGTGATTGTTGACCACAACAACCTCTTAATAAACAACTTAACTCGTAAGTGAACTCCACTGTTTGTAACTTTTAATTGGAATAAATTATATTCAATATATAAATTGAATTATATATTGTATTCAACGATTAGGCAAATCAATAGACCTGATAATAGGCGACCCCTCATGTCCTCTGGAATTAGTTAAAAAAGCGAAACAAATGAAGATTCCCATCATATCGAGTGAATACATAGTACAATGTCTGATAAATGGCCGTAAACTGGCTCATGACGCGAGTCTACTCTTTTCTTATACTTATAAAAATAACTTATGACTTAAATTCTAATCAAATCCAAACTAGAGTTCATCTTTCCTGTAAGATCATTGATGATGGTTATCATCATTATTATCAGCGATTATTTATTTATTTTTTGTGATTATACCTTAATTTGTGATTAATTCATGAATTATAGGTTATTATCTCAATTCCTGTCTTGCATTGTATTATACCATTATTTTTATTTCATTAAACCATTCATCTCTGTATAGGTATAGCCTTTTGTTTAATTAAACCTTAAATCGTAATCACTTTTATCATTAATAAATCAATGACTGATATTTGTGGCTAATGTGTCGTCGTTTTGCTATAAACTTCATGTTAGTCGACATTTATCTTTATTTATTCTTATGTTATATTTGAGTTGTTGTTGAAAATGAGAATTATGTTAGAAATTTATTAGGTCTGTAACAACACAAATATAATAAATTTTAATATCATGTAATATCATTACTGTAACTATCGAAATGTATTCATTAAATTTTCAAATATTTGTTAAATTTGACTCATTTTATCTTCTTATTCATCACTTAATCATTTTGATAATTGTAAAGCAATGTCTGCGAATAAATTTATTACAACATCATATTTAAGTCCATTAATTAACACATTGGTCACCTTTCAATTGAATTAAATGCAGTTACACGTAAGAGTGTAAGAGTTACGTAATTAACATTTGAAAAATATTTTTAAATGTTTCAAACAATAATATAGTGATCTGTCATTTGATAATTTCAAATAGTATTTAAACGATGCTATTAATGAAATGGAGTTCAGACTATTGGGGATATGATGGTTGTCCTCAATTAAACTAGAGTTCAGATTTTTGAAAATTTAGTTATTTAAGGAAATCTCATGTCTTTCTTGAGACAAACCATTTGAATAGTGAAAATAGAGAGAAATGTAATACAACGTAATTTTCTGAGGTAACTATTAGCTTATGTTTGGCATAAATATAAAACTGTGAATTAATTAAACTTATTAAAAATAAAACAAGAGTTTTGTAATATGAGAGCAGGTCACAAATTGATACAATAATACTTTTAATAAAATTTATAATACATTTTTAAATAATTATTTCAATAAGTTAAATACTGTTAATTCTTTTATCGACAAATTCAAGCCATTATAAGATTATAAGAGGTAAATCAGAAAAAGGGATACCCCATGCTTGCAATTGAGAAAAATATAACCCCTATGCAAAATTTTTCAACGGGTTTACGGACACCATTTTCACCTATCTTGTTATTTTCGTTCAAGGAATTTTCATCAATTTAAATCT
>JAUJYU010001087.1:0-10156 GCA_033995675.1 Nothrus silvestris
TCTGATGTCAATATTGTTAATTTACAAATTAGTTGATCACTTTTGTTAAAGTCTAAACTTAATAAAATTGTAAAAAAGTTAGTTTGTGCTCAATTTGATTAATAAACCAATAATTCATTCAAAGTATTAAATAAGAAATAATAGTAGATTCTATGACTTTAGGAATATTTCATTTGATAGAAATAATTGATGATTGTTGAGTGTCCGCATGTGGCCATATATTCAAATTATATTTTATATATTTAAATAAAATGGAGAATAAATTTAGAACTATATAAAAGTAAAAATTATAAATTAAGCTCTTTATAGAAAATTTAAATTAAGCTCTTTATAGAAAACTTAATTATAATAAATTATAAAGTAAATGAAAATATAATTTGAATTAAAATAAAAATGAATAAATTGATGCCATGATTGAAACTTATTTAATGGAAAATGTAATACAAGCCATAATAGCATTTAATAACTTAATTTAAAAGACAAGCATTTAAAAAATGTAACTTTAATTAATTCAAAGGAGTACGTGAAACGTGAAGTTATTTTTGTGAATATTAATCAAATGATGGCATTATATGATAAGCTGAAGTTCAAGCTCAGCAACAAAACTCAAACCAAATGGTAAGCCATTTGTTATTAAGAATGAATAACACGTAAATACAGGCAAGTTTAAATTTGATTAAAGTCAAGCCTATCGAATGATTGGCTTAAATCAAATATTTTATAATTTAATGATGTCTCAAATTTAAGTTTTCAAAACTTAGTGAAAGGTTTATTGGTTTATCATTGCGTTATTAAGAGTTACTATTTTATTTTTTTTCATATTATGGCAAAAAATATAGCATTCATTAAAATGTCATTTCATATGATTAAACTACAAATTTATACCATATTTAAAACTAATCTAAAAATTTTTAATTCATTCTAAAACTTGAAAATAAACTCATTAGAAATACTTAATTATAAATAATCTTAAATATTATAATAATTTTATGCATTTATTCGATTAATAAAAAAAGGTATACTAAACAGATAATTAAAACTAATTTATTAGATGACGAAACATTAATATTATAATTTATATCCTGTTTCACATTATTAAATAATAAAATAGTTGTTACTTTCATAAAGTAAATTATCATTTAATAACTGAATTTAATATTTAAGCTTAACTTGAATTACATATATTTATCTTTTTTTGGTATTACTAGTAAATGATGCAAAAGAATTTATCCTTAATTTATTTTAAATATTATGAGCTTCTGTTGAGTATAATTCGGTATATGCTATCAATTATTAATATTGGGGATCACGATATGGGAATTTCATTCAATACTTCGGCATTTCTTTAAAATAAAAGAAATCTTAACTCAAATTTTATAATTGCCATACGAGGCACATATAAGGCACATATAAAGCAAAATGAAAATATTATTGCTATCATCAATGGCATCGGCATTCATTATGAGGCGGACATCTGATATAAGTTTAGTTTTACTTTTAGTAAATGAGGATAAAAAACAGAAAGTGAGAGAAATGTTCATTTGGAATCGAAGTGAGTCCCACCTACAGTATGGGCACAAATTTGTTATCTATTCGGATAAATTTTAAAGCTTCAACTGAAAAACTATAAATCTGGCAGATTTTGATAGAAGAGAGCAGTAGCGCGTTCGCTGAACCGCCAAACCCATGCATACATTTTGAAATGGTATTTTCGAGAAAGATCACGATAAAAACTAATCTAAAATTCCCTCATTTTTTCATTTCAGAAATGCATAGATAACTCAAAATGCTTTTGATTTAAGTTTATATTCAGTACTCACCCAAATGTACTCTCTTTTGAGGAATGCTCTGATCTGTAAAGCATTCATAATTCAAATGGAAGGAAAAACGGCACAAAATAATAGCGAATCCACAGAAATCACAAAATGACACAAAGATGCCAAAGCATTGCACGAACACAAAAGAAGAACTGTTGACCATCTGGACTATCCTCAAACACCAACTATTTCGAAATTGTAAACTTAGGCCTAAGTCTCATACCTGAGTTGCACAAGAAAGTGAAAGATGAAGCACATCCCAATCACTTGGATAACGCTTTAGTTTTACGGCATTTACAGCACCATTTCTTTGTTACTTAACTTTCGTCTTCTCTTTTATGTCTTTATAACATGCAGTATAAGGCCTCAGGTCTTAATTGCACTCAAACGCAACGTTACGTAAGGCAAGTGAAAGTGATGGACAAAGAGGAGAGTGTTTTACAACTGGCAATTGTCAAAGATTTTAGTGACATTCACATCAGGTCAAGGCTGAGCATCAGCTTAAATGAATGCCACTCTTTTCACAATAAAAAGACTAACTTTTGAAAATTATTAAAATCTAGCCTTCGAGGTGTTTGTGTTGACCACTCAGTCAATCGGGAGTATATCTGTGCTTCACGGCTTCTGAACTGACAATGAGTCGGTCAGTTGGTAGCAACTGATCATTTCAACTCTAGTGCTCATCAAAATGTTCTTCTCGAATGACAACTGTATCTAATTTTATGTATCATTTGATAGAAAGTGAGTGTAACTAAAACTACAGTGATTTATGTGGTTATAGAAGGAATTAATTAAAGAATGGTTATGTTATTTATATTATTGTTATAAAGTGTATATAAAAGCCATAATAGTTATGAAAAGTGGAGCATAAATGAAAGTGAAGTTTTCGTCTAAACGATGATTTTGATGATCTTAAGCCCAAAGCCATATTTTGTTTTGATTGTGAGTCATAACCGTTTTGTTGTAGAACATGTTCATCAGAGTCGAGTAATATCCCTAACATTGATGAGCCAATAAACAGGACCCGTAATGACGCTTTAAATATATTGGTGATGGTTATAGTTTGCGAGTGTTGCAGACTATGGCTCTCAGACAAGTCAAGTCTTAAAAGTATAGTCAATATACTTATAATACAGTATAAGAGAGTCTTATGATTGTGAGTGCGAGTGTCAAAGACACGTTTCATGATTTCCAACTATATTAATGTGATAGTAATGAAATCAGGTTTCTATTCAGAATTTAAACTAAAAATAATTGTTATGCTTTTATTTACATAGTAAAGACTAGACAGCGAGATATTGTATATTAATTATTAACCTATTTATTAAGATTGCTGTGCACTAACTCAACATAAGACTGATTTGAAGAACCTTTTTTTTAATTTCAAATATTTTGAAATATTCTTAACTACTGAAGTAATACAGGAATGACAAAATAGTCACTCACTATAGAATATTTTGAGTTTAAGGGGAAATGAGAGGATTTGTAGGCGCCTTCATCTAATTCAAAGAATTGAATGAAACCATTTAATTTAATATCAGTAGAAAGAAGATATAGTGTATTACCAAATGTTAGCAAAACAGAAGAGAACGAGAGAGAGAGAGAGAGAGAGAGAGAGAGAGAGAGAGAGAGAGAGAGAGAGAGAGAGAGAGAGAGAGAGATAGAGAGAGAGAGAGAGAGAGAGAGAGAGAGAGAGAGAGAGAGAGAATACTAGTACAGCAAAAGTATATAAGCATAGAGGCTGAGGCTGTATCTCATTGCTATACAATTTCATTAATGCGAACTCTGTATCCCTCTTTCTGTATAATAAGTGCATAACTAGTCTCCTTCTTTTCTATCTGATAGTATCAGCAGTTGAATCATTGATTGGATAGAGAAATGCTCTCATGTTTGCCAATCCTATATTTCTCTCAAACACAATGTAGCAATAAATTGAATCTGGAAGTCAAGTATGAGCTACAAAAGAAATTTTTTAATTTCAAAAATTCCTAATTTCAAGGGATCAAAAACAAAACATGAAAATAGCAGATACTTTGTATAGGGTTTGGTGAACTAACATTTGCCAAAGTTATATTACAGTGAGTGGAGACTAGCAATTATTTAGTAGTATATGTAAAGGCCAAATGATTGGTGTTCAACATAAAATGGATGGCAGTCAGGCGATGGCAATGGCAATGTCTGAATCAAAGTATGAAACATGCAACTAAACAAAAAAACAAAGATTCCATGTAAGAATTTTTTTTCTAGTCTCTATTATGTATTCAGTATTATATCATTCATGATTCAAAATATATAGTCAACAATTTATAAGCTAGTGAAGCACTTTTGATAATACTTTGTAACTTAAATAATATTTTATATAATTAGAAGAGCCTATCATTTGTTGCCCTGTAATAAAATAATGCATAAATTTCTATGAATTACTAGTAGCCAAGATTAACCTGTTCTTCTTTATTCTCGTAGATAAGTTAGAACATAATTAGAGCGTCAGGAAATAATACAGGAGCTCAACATGTCTCACTTGTCTCCACACAATTTTAAATATTTCTATTCAAATAATCGAATCAATGCATCTAAATTTCCTCGTTATTTGTTATGATTTTCATGTAAAATATGATAAATTTAATTATAATTAAAATGTGATAAGACTGAGGCAAACCTTATTAGTTAGTGTTGTGATAATTAAAAGAAAGTTTGATGATTTACATCAATAATATAAGTATTTATAACAATGAACTCAACAGACATACAGTCGTTAGACATGTCAGACGAATATCTAAAACTATATACTGGTTTGTTATTAAACTACACGAGTTAAAAACTATAATAACACTGAATGAAGATACCCATTTAGATTAATTGTTCGACTAATCAACGCATTAATTTCCCTTTTAAAGTCTTAATTGAAGGCAAAATAGAAAGAAAACTTAGATTTAGTTGTTTGATAATTACCAAAATAGTTCGCAGGGCTGACCTCAATATAAAAGAATTGTTTATTTCCTTTTTTTAAGTTTTAGAATTTAATTGTTCTCATAATTAATATTAAATGGGAATCTAATGTTTCTCTTCTGTATTTGAGATTAAATTTAAAATTTAAAAATAAAGTTTCGGTATATCTATCCACTTAATTATTGTGGATTATAATTATAAAAATGGTTTGCATCCTATTTAGAAATATTTCTTCTTTAATAACTAATTAATAAATTAACTGAAAAGATAAGATCAAATATTTGAAACAAAACAAAAAAAGCAAACGAGATGCTTATCACTCATGAATATTAAATAAATAAAAGTGACACTCATATGAGACTAAGTTATCAAATGATTTGTTATTGTCATTATCATTAATATACGACATTAAAATGAATTTAGTATACACAATATCATTTATATTATACCGGAGTTAGTATTGAATGACAACTTATAATTTACGTTTACAACAATAGTATAAGAGATTTAGTTTATAAGTGTATAATGAAAAAAATTTAACATTAATGAGTATTAAGAAAGACAACATGTAATATGATTCTAGAGAATGATAAAAAGTTTCAATGATTATGATATCAGCAATCATACCAATTCTTAACCCGGAGGACAACTACAGAATACATCGCAATATAATACAAAATTGAAATTAAATTTTCTAAAATACTCGTATACATCATGTTTTGCTATACTGTACGTTACAGTGAAAGTATTGATAATTAATGAAATAAACTTTTTTGTTGCATTTGTTGCTTAACTATATATATGACAGCTTAGATCAAACTTACAGTGAATATGAATACTGCATATCATTTAGTGTTGATATAGCAATACGTATACTTATTGAATGTACGTTTCGTATAAGTTTAATTGTAAATCAATTTGAATGCTCATCAATTGCACGTGAAAGCATTTCGTATACTTAATTAAATCTTACAAACAATCTTTTCTTTAAGTTATTATTCCTCACATTATTGTACTTTATTTATAATATTTATATACCATTTGCTGATATTTAAAATTTAACTAAAAAAGTCTTAACTAAAAAAGTTCCGCAACATATGAACGCATTTATATGAGGAACACAACAAAAAAGGAAAACTATTTTTCTGACCTTTAAATTGAATGATGAATTAATGCTAACTTTACGTTTTGCTACTATTATCGGTACTACCAGAAGATGATGTGGATTGCAATTTGGTGGCCTGTGCTTGTCTCTCTTGTTCATTTAATTCTTTGATGGCCTGAATTTCTTTCTTCAGTTTCATTCTTCTATTTTGAAACCAAATCTTGATTTGGCGTTCAGTCAGACACAGAGTGTGTGCCATTTCGATTCTTCTCCGTCGTGTCAGATAATGATTTGTGTGGAACTCTTTCTCCAATTCTAATGTTTGGTATCGGGTGTAAGTTTGGCGCCCTCTTCGACGCAGACCATTGGCACCCGCGAGACCTGAGCAAAAAACTCAATTTAGCCTAAACTCTTGTAATCTGAGATGCAGTTATATAACTTATACGATATTCTGTGTTAAATCACATGAGTGTCGGTTTCGGAATTTTCTCACAAACAAACTATTAAAAAGTATTGTAAAGTTTTATTTTTAGCTTAAAAGAAAAGAAACTTAGACTATATAAGAAGTTGTAAAATTGGACAATTTTGGGAGGGTTCTTCTATTACAGTCACATTTGGTGTTCACTCTGATCAATGCGAGGACAATGTCCTGTCAGAACACAAATACCTGGTTGGCTGAATAGCAATGAAGATACAGATTCATGCAAATACTGCCATAAAATTAAACTCTAAAATAAAGTCTTCTCAGAACATCTCAGCAAAGCTCTCAATCACTTATTGATCAGAAGTTCAAAATGCTAAACACTTTGGCTCAATTTTTTGTTTTTTATATATAAAAAGCTTAATATATAGAATGTGCTCACTTTTTATTTAATAATATATAAGTTAATACAGATATTAAGCAGGTTTTCATACATTTAAATGGCTTGTTTTGGTGACACATTTTTTGATAAGAAATGGAAAATTAGCAAATTCATGATTCATCACCGAATTGTAAGTATTATGTTTTAATGCTATGCACTCTTTCATTTTTATCTCTCAAAGTATTTTTTAAAATGTTAACTTTTATAATTCGAGATATTAATACAATGTTAATCGCTATCTCATAGATAATTTTGATTAGTAAACTGTTTTTGACTACAGTTTTAATTATAGTTTTCACAATATATCACTTGAGATGCATTTATACTAATAATTAATTACTATTGATATATATATATATATTTATATACTTAAGAATTATACTTTACAATAATTCTCATAATAATATAAGTTTCGCTTTAATTAGTATTTATGTAGAAATATGTTTCCGACATATCTCGTGTTAAGCCAGTTATATCTAATATTTGTTATCTAAAATTTGTTTTTAAATGCTTATAAATTTAGCATAAAAAACTTGTATACATTATTATAGTGTAATTTAGAGTATTGTTGAAGATATATGTGTTGAAATTATGAAAACCATTAAAATTTGAATAGTCACAAACTAGAGATACTGTATATAAAACTATCAAAATCCCATTTTAAGGCAAGTTTAGCAAACAATATGTGTTTGGGTGCGAATGAAAATTACAAAATGGCAAAAATGGCGAATAGAAAGTGGTTCGGGATTGGGGTTTGAGTGGCAATCTTTATGAGTGATGCGCTATAAAACATTCTTTTACGACCATAATAATTATGAGTATACCTATTTCAAAATGATATAATAAAACTTATAGCCGCCATTTCGATACAACTAAGTATCAAATTATGATTACACTTTTCACATGTAAACTTGAAGGTTAAACATTCGGCAGCCATGAATTGCATTATTTTGAAAATATTCTTTATTCATCTCATATTTTTATTCTACTTTTTCTTACATTAGAGTTTTATGTCTCGGAAAACTCTCTCAAGTAATTTCTGTAATCAGAGCCCAACCCAAAAACCAGACTTTCTCGTGTAGTTTTGCGTAACACGCATTCAATGACTCTCTCTTTTACTTTTTCAAACTATACTTTGAGCTACTCTTTTGACAAATAAAGATAAGGTCTGTTTTAAATGATAATAGAAATGAGAGAGAAGGAGAGACAGCTGTATATGCATTAAGAGAGGTGCAAACCATTAAACTGAATAAGCAAATAAGCACTACAGAGATGTGTATGTCATGTTTACCATACCATACCTGCAATGGCCATCCATGGATAGAATGCATTTGGTGGTGCACCGACTGCTGCACTTGTCATAGTTGTGCTATTACAACAGGCAGACCAGGCGTCTGACACAGATCTGGAACAGGCGGCTGCCGCAGCATCAAAACCCCTCATATCAGAAGCGGTCATAGCAGTAGATGATGGTGATGGCCGTAATGTGTTCTGCCAGGCAGTGGCCGCTGCCATTTGGTGATCGGGAGCTTTGAAGCCATTTTGGTCTTTTGTGAGCCCACATTCAGATTTGAACGCTTGACTGGTTGCTCCGTCATATAGTTTACAGGCAGCGTCCACATAGTTGGCTGCACCATCCGATGCAGCAGTCGTTTGATTTGATCTAAGGTTAGCCGCTTGATAGGCAGATGAGGCGCTTGGCATTAGTGATAGCGCTGATTGTGAGAATCGGTAGGCCTGATGTGCTTCGGCTGCAGCCGTGTTGTAGAATCCGGTGGCGGGACTGCTGTGATCGAAATAGGCTGTGTTCATCATTTTGACAAATGACACAATGCTTGCAATCACACTCACGAACAAAGAAAAATATGAGAAAACTCGCTTCGATTATAACTTCAAATGTTATTTTGTATTTTTTACTGCTCTCATTGCTGACGATGATGTCGATCATATAGGATTAAATGGTCATAGCATTAGACTTCTCAAAGCAAGTATTGCTGCCAGTCTTGATGCGATGCCGTGCGGCGCCCATACCAACAGAGGCTTTCCCGGAAGGCTCACTACAACCAATCAGCTTATGGTCGAGTCTGCATCACAACTTTAAGCACAACCAGAATTGGACGGCCCTAGACTTGCACTAACGTTAATAAATTGCTTTTCCATATAATATACAACAAGAGCTCACACATACTTACTGTACATAATTCTATGTTTGAAGATCTCTCTCTCTCTCTCTCTCTCTCTCTCTCTCTCTCTCTCTCTCTCTCTCTGTCTGTCTGTCTGTCTGTCTGTCTGTCTCTCTCTCTCTCTCTCTCTTTCTCATACTCTCTTCCCCTCTATTCTTATTTTGCATTCTCTCCTCTCATTGCTATTTCAAATGAGTCCTACAGTGACTGCTCTACTCCTCTACTCCTCGAGAGTGACCGACAAAGAATTACATAATTATAAAGCTGTATTGTGTGGTCATTTACACACCCCTTTGCTATTGTGAGAGTAGCCGTCTTTGTTAAAATAAGCTTTTTTACGTCAATTATGTATGCAATGACTATCACCTGCGGCTAAATTCAATAATTGGAAAACCACTACAACTAACTCAAGGCTTATTTGCATTAATACTTTATTGATTGAATTCAAGTAATCAAATTATGAACCAATTTTGCAAAAAAATACAATGTTTCGAAAAGATATTACAGATTTCGAAATAATGCTCTCTTTTGTGTTATAAGAGTTGTAATATTAATATTTTTTATGATCTCATAAATTGCTAGTCATTTCTTCGTTCATTTAAAATGTGAAATTTGATTCACATTTGAATGCAGTATTGCTTCCGTTCTAAACATCAAATCTAAACATTCAAATCAAAAGTATAACAAACTTTTATTAATATTTTGTTTACTTCGCAACAAATAGTTTAATCAAATTCATTCATGTATTTCAGATTCATTTATAATTAGATTAAATTATTAAAAATATATATATTTTAAGATAAAACAAAACACGCCCTTAATTACGATAAAATTGTTGATAAAATGAACAAAAAAAGTTTATTAAAATTGTGATTCTTTTTCACAGAATAAACTCACAAATCAAAAGATGAATTATTACTTATACAAGAATAAATTCTAAAATACAAGGATAGTCAGCTATACTTCTTTTTCTGAAGGAAGTTTAATTGTGTTTTTGCATAATTTGAAAGTTATTAAATTTAAGATCCAATTAAAGCTAAAATTTTCCACAAAAAAATTTGTTTAAAAAACATTTAAGTAAATATTGAATTCAGATTTTGATATATAATATAACATAAATGTTCTGTTATTTGCTATAATATTATTCGAAGATGTGATTGAATTAGAATTATAATTAAAATTGTAATAAATGAAAACTTATAATATTTATAGATTCAAAAAATAATAATGAAATAAAAT
>JAUJYU010001088.1:0-10154 GCA_033995675.1 Nothrus silvestris
TAGCGCAAATTAGGGTCACTTTTAGATTTTTGTTTAAATTAGGGTAATTTAGGGTTAAGGAGACAAATTAGGGTAAATTAGGGTAAATTCGGGTATACCACAAAAATCCGGTTCTTGAATATGACTATCACTGTACAACTACAAGTACTAATAGTACAATCTTTTGCATTAATATGGAATAAAGCCGGCTTTGTTACAACACATGACTTTTTTATTCACAATTTACATGTATTGCAATAAAGCATCGCTTTCATGAGTTTACTACGGTTCTCATGTGATGAGATGCTCTCAGAATTTTGATGACCTTTTTACATCAGTATTGATTGATCATTTACATTAATTGATCGATTACACGTGCAAACTGTAGTACAAATTCTAATGTTTTAATCAAAAAGGCAGTTTAGATTGTAATTATTAATATAAATATTTTAGTCAACAATATTAATGCAATCACAACTATCAAAATTTAATGATTAATTACTAATATTTAAACAAAAACTCTAAATCGAAATTTTTAAGCATTATTTTAGACTAGAGTTGAAGCCCGTTCAAAATGGATAAAGTGGTCAGTGACCACCTCGGGAATCAGTCTCATTAGCTATCTATTTAATTTTGCCATAGAAATCCATTTATTTAGGTAACATTTTAAGCGGTAACTTGGGAATTTTTGCTCACTTATTAAACCTTCAGGTTATAACTGTTCTAATGATACGACTCTTATGTCTGTATCACATAAAGTTTAGGAGAATATAAAGGAAGTGAAACAGACAAACTTTTAGTATAATATAGTTTATGTTAGATTTAAAATCTGATTGCAAAATACAAAGATATTTAAAACTTGAAAAAATGATATTATAAGAAAATTGGATAAAGCAATTATTATAGGTAATTCAGATTAGTCAGAGTATTTTCCAATGCTTGAAATACATTTTTAGTTTAAAAATTAAGAACGCGCTAACCAAACGTGTAACGTTTTATGTTCTCCCCAGCTTCCACACATAAGTTTTACCAAAGTGTTTCGCAATCAATCCCATGCTATGGTTTGAACAAATATTTATGCAGACGAACTACCACTAAAATGTTCGAAATAATACGCTTCACTACTGTATCTTTCTATCTATAAGTGATGATAGCTTAGGAATCTCAAAAATATATAAGCAATGATAAGAACCAGATATAAACGCGACTTCATGGTTCTATAAACAATAAATCAAACAAATCTTGTTTAAAAGATTATATTAATTTCTACTTTAAAACAAAATCTTAATATAAGCAAAATTGTTCATTAAGATATTTTTCACAAAATGTATATTAGAAATGTATTAGAAATACAACAATAATCAAAATTGCATCTCTTATATACTTTATTAATTAATAAAGCCATTTTAATGCACCGTATCTTTCATCCTAATATCAAATCAAAAAGAGTGCTTTTTCTTAAATTTGTGGTAAAATAAATCTCTAACTATAATTATATATCACATGATTTTATAAAATATATATGTATTATCAAATCGATTCCATGTGAAAATATCTCAACTAACCTACCAACTAATATATCTAAATCAAACCTAACCTACCAAGAATGTTGAGAATGTGCGCGCTACTGCCTCCCAACTTACCCTTACCCTTCCTTACCTTTACCTAACTTCAATTTATTGCATTAGAATGATTATTTTGACAATGCGATATTTTGACGCTGCGCTGTTTTCACGTGATAGCATCAAATCATGTTCTCTAATCTTAATTGTTCTTTGTGAGATATTCAAAACAAATATTCATATTTTCATTATTAAATGTGAAACTTTATGCATCACTTTTATAAGATTTAATTAATTCTTGAGTTCAAAAGTTCAATAAGAAAAAACTTTTAAACAATTGATAAGATTTATTTTAATTTAAGAATGATCTTTAATATGGAAATTATTGTACGGATATTCGAAAGTAAAATCTGATAACCATTTCAAAAATTGTCAAACCCTCTGAAATTATTTTTAAAAATTAAAATTAATTTCTAGATGAACGCAAAATATTGGTGGCACTGTTGAATTTGAACTCAATCTTTAGGAAATCTCATGCTCTCTTCACATCTTAACCATTAGACTACAGAGACATCATATGTGGTGTTGGGATTAGACAGGGCTTAAAGAGCGTTTTAATTAAGATTTTATATATTGATATAATATCTGTACGAACAGTATTATTATATAAAAGATACTATGAGTTGTAATGATGTGTAGTAGGCTCAAGCTAGCCTAGGCTTTAGCCTCAGGCTCTTGGAATTTAGAGCTCAGGCTGAGTCTCGAGGCACAGCCTGTGAGCCTTTATAAATTTATAATAAGTTATTAATAACTTCTAAGAAAGTTTATATTTTGAATTATTAATGTTTAATAAGTACTATTGATAAAATAAACTAGACCTTATTCATATGAATTTTGTTACAATTTTAACTATTTCATTATTATTGGTTGCATTACTATTGAATTAGTTTTACCTATTATATAATGAAATCTTTTTGAATATGTTTTTTAAAGTGTATTTAATGCGATACTTATTAAAGTGTTTTAGATATTTTTGAATCAATACTTTGATTACTACTTTGATCAATACTTGAAATACTGGGTACTGAAAATAAGCTCGACTTTCAAATTTGTTCACTTATTAAATCCCTTTATAAAACTTTGAGTTTTAAATTATTTGACTTTATTAAATAAAATTTTTGTAAACAACTATTCAAATCTTCAGGCTCTGAGTTTTGGAGCCTATTCTATCATTAGTTGTATGTATAAAAGATTATTGACTTGCTCTACAACTACAGTGATGTATTTTCGATAATCCCTTATAGTTATGTTACATTGAGTTATGTTAGTGATGAGCAAACATATTATAGTGATCCGATTATTATTGTTGTCGTAAAAATGACTAAGTTTCTTAACTTTATTTATAAATCATACAATGATTAATTTGATAACGTTGTTAATATTTATTTCAAAATTTCATGTCTTTCTTTGATAAAACTTATGTTTCAAACTTTTTAATGTTTTAATACTGATATAATATTAAAATATCTAAGAAAGTCTTTTGAGTTTAACAGTTAAGTTTTACAAAAAAGTAACTTTTGCTGTAGCTTTTACAGCACATTCGGGAATAAATATGCATTAACAAGACATTAGTATAAGTTTTATATTGAAAAGACATTATTTTAAAATATAGTAAGTTATATTATTAGATTTACAAATAAATAAAAAAACATTATTTTAAACTAAGAAAAAAGTAATCATATATTATTTAGTAAGTCATAGTTATAGTAGCGAACTTTGCCTTTTTTTGACCATGCACAACTTTTGTTGAAACTCAAGAATAAGTCCGGGGTTTAAGTCTTGGTTCCGTCATTAATTTTTTTCAAATTTAAACAGTTATTTTATTTATTTTTTTAATTTTCATTAAATTTTATTTTAAAAATTTATTTTTAAAACTGTTTTCAGCGTGATATGGCCCTAGAACTCATATAAATATTAATTTTTTTAAATTTAAAAAACTGTAAACATGTTAAAGCACTTGCGCACACTTATTAATATTAAAATACTTATTGCGCACATTTTAAATATTTATCAAAATGTTAACATTAAATATTTATAATTCTCTTAAAAATTAAAAAAATTAATTTAAAAACTTATACAATTCAGGGGGCAACTGCCCCCTTGCCCCTCCCTGCGGACGCCCATGGTCCCTTATATTCACATTTTAACTTTTTAAATTTTTAAGCTTTAAGCTTTTATTAATAATGTTCACTATGTTTTTTGCTGTTATCTTAAATTTTTATTATTTAATTATTTGTGATATGATATGAAAATAAAATAAAATTGAAAATATAAAGGGTGGTCGAGCAGAGGCCGAGTTATTACTTCAAAGACACGCAAATATCGGTGACGGAACCTTTTTGGTACGTGAGAGTGAAACACATACTGGAGATTATTCACTTTCATTTCTCTATCAAAACGAAGTCCATCACAGCAGGATTAATGTCATCAAATCTGAAGATGGACACAAATCCTATAGTCTTAATGATTATGTGAGCTTTACTAGTCTTTATGAATTGATGACACACTATCAGACACACCCTCTTAGAAGCCAAAAGTTTAAGGAACTTTATTTGAAAAGTCCTGTACCCCAACCCAATTCACATGAGGACAAAATATGGTTTTACAAGAATATGACCAGAGCTGAGGCCGAAGACATGCTAAGAAGGCTAAGAAATGATGGAGCATTCCTGGTCCGTCCCAGTGAAAAGTCTAAAACTCAAGATGAGAATCTTTTTGCCATTTCATTTCGGTATTAAATATAAATTTTTAAATCAATTATTTTGCAATTGTGCTCATTATGAAAGAACTTAAGCTCTCAATCTTGACAACAGGGGCGTATCCAAGGGGTGGTTTTGGGGGTTAGAACCCCTCATTATTTAGAAAAACCCATTATTTTAGGTGCCCAACCATGATCACCCTTCGGGTTGCGGACACAAAACACATCTAAACCCCCCCCCATAGAAATTTTCTGGCTACGCCCCTGGTTGACAACTATTTTATTTCATAAATTTTATTATAAATTAGAAATTATGGTTCGACAATATTTGATGGATAAATGTTTGAAGATTTTATCAAAGATTTTATCTTATTTTTTGTAATAACAAAACAGTTAAAATAGAGAATTACAATATACTGCATATTAGAAACAACCATAGTTTATAAATTATAAATCAGTATTACTTTGAGCTTAATTTGCATAAATATTATAAGAAATATTTAATTTAAACTAAAATCTCTTAAAGTGCCGAAAATAAGATAAAACATTGCCGTATAAAACGTGAAGGAAGACTATTTGTTATCGGAAGTGCTGAGTTTGAGAGCTTATCAGAGCTTATAGACTATTATGAAAAACATCCGCTTTACAGGTTTGTTATATTAAAAATTTGTTAAAATAAAAGTTTCAATTATTAATTAAAATATTAATTAAAATATTATTAATAATATTAGAAAAGTAAAGCTTAAATTTCCAGCAACTGAAGAGAATGTCCGTGTATTAGGCGGAGTAAGTATTAAACATTACGTAAATAGTTTTATTCAATTAATAGATTAATTAAGTAATAAACAAAGAGCGGACAATAGTTTTTTTCTTGGGGTTTTTATACTTTAAGCGCTTAAAATATTTGGCGCTATTGTTATCTTTCGTATTGAAAAGCATAAATGATTGTCAATCGCGTGCAATGTTTTAAGCGCTTAATAGTATAAAACCCTACGAAAAAACCTTTGGTAATAAGTTATTAAAATTTGATGAGTTGTGAAAGTTTTAATTAAAAGCAAAATATGATAGAGTCAATGATGGATTAACCCATAGGCTAACTAGGCTGCAGCCTAGGGCCTCGCCAAGCGAGCATAGGGTCTCGTAACGGAAGGCGCAATTCAAGGGCCCGCCTGCAGAAAAAAACAATGTAAATAGCTTATGTAGGGGGCCCCGCAATTTATGTAGCCTAGGGCCTCACAGAAGATTAATCCGGCCCTGGATAGAGTTAAAGAATTTTGAAGTAAAGTTTTGAATGGGTGACTTTCTTGATTTGAAGGAACCGTTAGATTTAGAGACGCAATGCAATTATATGGATCCCAAGACTCCTTCAACAAAAGTGGTTGCGTGTTATGACTATCAGGCAAAGGGTGAACAAGAATTATCTTTTAGTTTCGGAGATATTATTACAAATGTAGTAAAACAAGATCACGGCTGGTGGAAGGGGGACTTCAATGGCAAAATTGGATGGATTTTCCCGTCAAATTTCGTTCAAGAAATAGAAGAAGAAGAACTTCAATCCTTTGAGAAAGTATATGAATAATATTTTGAAAATTTTATCATTTTCTAATTGGGTGAACATTTTAATGCAGCAAAAATTTTTAGGAGACTTAAAACATGGATTTATTGAACTCGATTCAAATAATTTAATTATTATACCAAACCTGCAAAATCGCGGCCGAGAATGGGTTTTCCGTTTGGGAACACTTGAGATATCGGCTCAATCTGAAGATGAAATGAAAGAATGGATTAACAAAATTCAAGAAGCGATACAAATGAATAAATCTAAAGTATTTATAAAATAAAATTGCTTTTAATTAAAAATGTAATGTATTTTATATATTTCGAAAGCTTCGTAACAGCAAAGAAGTTAAACAAAATCTAAAAATAGCGCCAGAACTGAATAATTTGATCGTATATTGTAGTGCTGTTCCATTCAATGGATGTAAGTCTGATCTCTTATTTGTGGTATAGAAATAAGATTCTGTGTTGAAAATAGAAAATGTTGTAAATTCTTTTGTGATATAAAATTGAAGGAAAACTTTAAGAATTGGCTTTAAATCAAAATAGAAGATCTCTATTAATTAATTAAACTTTAAAACAAAACGCTAGACATTTATTAAAAGATTTCTAAGAATAAGTATAAAATATTTAATCAGAAAATTTATAAATAGGTTCAACACATTTCACTGAAATGTCATCATTTCATGAAATAAAAATTGAAAAACTTATAAATTCTCAAAATTTCCGGAATATTCTGAAATATAACGAAAAACAATTGAGTCGCGTATATCCAAAGGGGACACGTCTGGACTCTTCGAACTACGACCCGATAAAAATGTGGAATTGCGGCGTTCAAATGGTTGCTCTCAACTATCAAACTCCAGACAAACCAATGCAATTGAATGAAGCCATGTTTATGCAGAATGGAAAGTGTGGTTACGTTCTTAAACCTAAATATATGTTTAACGATAATTTTAGTCCTTATGAAAAACCAGCCACTATCGAAGGGGGAGAACCACTTACTCTTACAGTTCGGGTAACTTTTATATCAAATTTTTATCCAAACAGTGTCTTAAGCTTAATGAATGTCAAATAGATTATCGCCGCGAGAAATCTTAAGAAAGCTATTCGTGGAATAGTTAGCCCTTCGATTGAATTAGAAATAGTAGGCGTTGATTATGACGCGCGAAAATGTCTCACAAGAGTGATTAGTATGTATGACAATATTTGTAGATTCAACAAAAGTTAAATTTAATCAATTCAATCAGACGACAATGGCCTGAACCCGAACTGGTCGAGCGAAACATTCGTCTTCAGCATAACTTGTCCTGAGTTAGCATTCATTCGGTTTTTGGTCAGTCATCGCGACACCTTTGATGACTCCAGTTTTGTGGGACAGACTACATATCCGGTCACGTGCTTAAGACAAGGTCTCCAGTCTCTACTTTCAGGGGCGTATCCAAGGGGGTTTTTGGGGATTAGAAGCCCCCCCATTATTTTAGGTGCCCAGCCATGATCACCCTTCGGGTTGCGGACACAAAACACATCTAACCCCCCATAGAAAATTTCTGGATACGCCTCTGTCTACTTTTATGTATTTTAACAAATTATAGTTTTGCAATTCTTCGATCATTTAATAGGCTTCAGAAGTGTTCAGCTTAAGAACGAATACAGCGAAGAGTTAGAATTAGCGACACTACTCATTCATATAGACATTAGAACAGCTAAGGCTAGTTTATTATTAAATAAGAAAACCAAGATAATAAGCAATTGGCTAAATTTAGAGAATAAGCAAATTTTGCTTATAAGTGAGAATTAAAATAGGCATTTGCTTATTATCCTTGGTTTGTTAATTAAAAAACATATTTTGAAAATGTTTAACTCATATTAAATGATTTGAATTTGGTTAATATGTATTTAAAGGACGACGACGTTGAAAAAATCTATGCATCGATTTCAATGTTAAAACAATCATCTGAACACTTAAGTAAAATGATAGACGAGGCGGATAAGGGCGCGGATGTCGAAGAAGTTCAAAGACTCACTAAACTTAAGCACAAAATCGACGAACAGCTAAAATATAAAAATGATGAAAAGCGCTTTATCAAGTTTGGACTTCTCAATAAAAATGATTTCAAAACTTTATCTGCACTTTCTATCAGTAATGGTAGGAAAGAGTAGATAACTCACACTACAGAATTTTACAGAATTTACAGAATTTTTATACTTCTTATTTTTAATCAATTTCTATTTAAAGCATTAGTTTTTGTCAAATCATAAAACCATTGATGAAATCGAGCAAAAAAAAGAAGATTATAATATTTTTTTAAGATCTCGACTCAAATAAATGTCGAAAAACCGGTTATTCTCTAGTAATCACTTGTAATGTCATAAAAAAAGTTTTGCTAAACTTGAACTCAAAACTTAGTGAACTAAATTTGCAACAAGACTTGCAACAGTTGCGTAACATTTATTAGACAACTTTTATTCACATGAATTACGTTTACTGATCTTAAATCATTTTGTGATAGTTCGGCAACTTTTAGCTGAAGACAATTTGCGATTTAGTCGATTAAGTCGTTCCGCCAACAATTGCTTAACGAATAGCGCAATTAACTGTATTTCGGTTTAATGCTTGACATCACTTGTATTAACTTCTCTTTGCTATTCATTAATAATTAGGCAATAATTATATGGTATTAAAAGTTGAAGAGCTATCACATGCTTTCCATATAACTTAAGTAACTAATCATAAAAAAATAAATATCAGATAATATTTCATTAATTCATTTATTTATCATATAATTAATTGATAAGTAAACGATTTTATTATTTACTGTCGTTATCAGTCATTCAAATAAAAATTAATAAGTTTTATAATCAGTGAAGTAAACGAAGTAAACGTTAAACAGTGGAACCAAGGGTGGGCACTCAGCTGCCCTCAGTTTTTAAACTTATTTGATATAGAAATTTAGTATCACATTATTTACAATAAGTTGTTAAGGATGTACTTTTTGAAGGTTGAATGAAATAAATTCTTAATAAATAGAAATAATAATAATTTGTTATTAATAAATGAAAATCCCTGGGCCTACCTAATGCTGCAGGGGTATAGGTATAGGGGTATAGGCATGGGCGTAACAACAATCACATGGGCCCGTGTGCAAATCATAATGGTGGGCCCTTTATTATAAGTACCTTTTACATAAGTTGGGCCTTTGGTTAGGTTCTGGGCTTGGGCCCTGATGGGCCCGTGTGCAACTGCACACCTATGCACACCTGTAGTTACGCCCTTGGGTATAGGTAGAGAGACCTCCTGTGCAAACCTTCATCAATGCTACCTTTGCGAAGGCTCGACTTTCAAATCAATTGATCTGATATTTCTATCAAAACTTCAAGATAATGACTTGCAATCACTTCAATACCTTAATGATTATGATGTAAAGGTAGGTGTATGTCATTTCGATACAGTAAGTCCTATTCAAAGTGTAATTCATATACATTAAAATGCATTATATTTTCCATACATTTATGCCAATTATAAAAGTGAGAATTGAAATCACATGAAAAACTTTAATCATTTAAATTCCATTTGCAACATAACAAAGTTAAATTCAAACTTTCATTTAATATAATTTGAATGGGTCGCAATCAATTAACCGACTATCATTTTATAGTTGTTTTATAGTCGAAACTTTCCAAATTTTTAATTTTAAGAAACATTAATAAATGCATTCATAATATTAGTTTATCATTTGCGATAATATATTTAAGTGGATTCTATAATAAGGCTCTTATAAAAAAAGATTTACATAAAGATTTTCACTATAAAACAATTAACGTTAAAGTGACTGTCGGTGAAGTGACCGGTAAAAACCGGTCAGTGTGTGTGTGCTAATAACTACTAAACTATAAGGGCTACAGACATGTGGGTGGTATCATTAGAACTAGCATGACCTGAAGCGTTGACCTGAAGCCATTTATTTTCCCGAAAAGTGGCCAGTGGCCAAGTTACGGCGGGAAAAGTTACCGCACTAATGGTTTTCTATGGAAAAAATTTGTATATTGATTAGTTGGAGATTGAGTCTAAGTCTTGGTCGTTCAATTTTGGACGGATCAAAGCTAGTTAAGTATAAGTCACGAACATAGCATATCCACCTTTAGTACCTTAGAGTGGAAAAGGAAGCGTATAAGAGGAATAGAAAGTGATCCAATGCCACTTTTTATCATTCATGTGAACAGTGCCGTAGCCAGGATTTTAGGTCAGGGGGCCAAACCATAATTTTACTGTATTATACTATATAAGCCTATATTAG
>JAUJYU010001089.1:0-10154 GCA_033995675.1 Nothrus silvestris
AGTCTCCAGTGGTCCTTTTTGAGACATAAAAAAGGTGGCCCTTAAATCGAAATCCCATCTACAGTACATTACAATAAAAACAAGCTCTTATATACAATTAGAAAGCAGTGTTAGTCATTGTATAAAATAAAATTTATTAAACATAGTAAAGGTGAGTATAGGTAAGTACATTAAGTTTAACATTTAAGGGCTGTGTTCACATACATTCATGTGCACAACAACATACAGACTCATATAATGGCATTAATAGTTGAAAAAGTTTAAAATAAGCTCTACATAACTCTGGCTATAACTTTCAAAAATTGATTCGTTATAAATTTTTATTTATTAAAATAAAAACTCTTAAGTAAATTAAAATCTAGATAAAAAATTTCAAAACTATTTAGTTTTTGATCATATATTGATAATTAAGTAGTAATTTAGTTCACTATTTATCAAAAATTAAAAAAGATTTTTATCTAAAATTTTAAAACGTTTTAATGAACAGATTTTATTAAGAGCAGGAAAATTATGTCATAAAGTTATAACTTTCTCTTAAAAGGTTACGCAAACTCAAATATGACACTATTTAATAAACTTATAACAAGTTCTCAACATTTATTCACACAAATCATTTGAGTTTGAGCTGCAAAATATCATATAAGTAGTGAAGTCAAAAAGCTCGCCCGAGTTTCCGAGCTTGCAAGCTCAGGCAAGAACTAGAAGCTAGGATGAAGCTCAAGCTCAAGCTCGGTCGAAGCTCAAGCTCGCGAAGCTCAATATTTATGAGAAGACAATAATATAAATTATTATCATAATGTTACTAAATGTTGTTTATAAGTTATTAAGACTTGTTTTTCATATCATACGATGCAATATATTATGCACTTACGCATTAGCGAAATATTGACCAATACTATAGTTTATTACCAGACCCTTTGATAAAATATAAGTTATGTTTTTATCCAAAGATCGATATATTTGGAACTAAGCTTGAGAACTAAGAAATATTAATTTTTAAATATTTTTATTTTAACACATTGTAAACTCAATATTGTTCTTTTAGTCCATAAATATTAGGGTAAGATTAATTACTTAAAGATATAGTTAATTAAAAATAGATTATCGGATATTTTAATTCAAAGCTAAATGTGTCTAAATTCAATTTTTGTTTATTTTCATTTATAATGTATTTTCATGATTAAAAATGTATGCATTAATGTTTGAATAAAAATATTTGCTAATGAAAATATTTTAAGCTATTAAAGCTCTATAGAAGCTCGAAGCTTGAGCTTCAAGCTCGAGGTTCTGAGCTTATCGACATCACTACATATAAGTTACTAAGTACTCAATTGAAAGCCTTTTATAATCTTTTTTTTCATATGCTATTATGTGAAAGACATTAAAAATGAGTTACGCATTTAATTTATACGATATCTGTTCTGAGAATTTTAAAGACATTAAATGTTTGAATTAAATCTTTTCTAACCCTAAACCTTAGAGTTGAGCTCAAACCTAAAGTAGAGAATGGAATCATCCATTAATTAAGTTAAGCTCTCCCTCCCCCTCCTCCTCCCCAGCAAGAGGTTTTCAATTGATTGAGTCTGATTAAGGCTGCGATGTGTAACGTAACGTAACGTAACACAGCTTCACGTAATTAATGTGTTCAGTTATAGCCTTACGCCGTACTGATGTATGAAAGGGGTGTAGAGTAGTTCCCTCTGTTGTGTGCAATGACAACTTTGACGGTGCATTCAATAGTGAGTGTATATTTTCAGTGCAAATGTAAGCCATATTGGATTTACCCTAAATTGTTCCATACAATTATCGGCCATTTGTCAATTAATAAGTCTCTTCTATTCTTTAAATTATTACTTTTTAATATATGAGAGTTTCTAAAATCGGGTCAAATAATGAAAATTTGATAAATTAGACGGTCTTTAGTGCGAAAAGTAGTCTCTATTATAAGCCAATAAGCATTTGAGAGCGTTTTCCCGATTTTCTGACAAAGCCTTATAGACTGAATTCAAGGTAAGCATAAAAGTATAGAAAAACTATTACTAAAGCCATAGCTATAATAGCATAGGATTCAATGCAATAGTAAGTGCACTAATAGTAAAAGCGCTTTGGCTTTCGCCTAACGCTATACTGCATTTCTATGTCTATATCAATACAATTGCCGTTTCTCTCTCACACCCTTACAATCCATTGAAATCGCGCTTCACTTTTACTTATCAAATAAACTGTAAATTTTTAATTTTTCTAAAATATTGTTTTTAATGGTAAGCAAAAAGTTTTTATTCGTAATATTAGTTCATTATTTAACTACTTATAGTTTATTATAATTGGCGCTCATGTTTATGATGTAATAATTCGCATGTCTTTCATATCTATTTTCACATATTTTCACAATTTATAAGTTTTTATCAATATTTATATTTATCAATACATAAATACATAATACATGTTATTATAACCTCATCTCAATCCGACCCTTAATTCTTATTAAACAATTCTCACTTCAAAACTATTTCATATGTTTTAGCTCTAAATTTGATTTTTAATTTCCTCTTTTTTTATATCAATTAAAATGAGATTTTCTATCATTTTATTCATATTTAGACTTAAGAAATGTCAATAAATTATTTTATTGAAACAAATATTTAATTTGATTTTAAAATAGCGATCAATTTCTAATTTGAAGCTAAAAAAAGTTTTTAAAAGCGTTTATTTTGAGAGTTCATTATTTATTATAATTAAAATGAATGAAAGCATTTATTTATTACTAAACTAATAGTTTATATTAATATAGACTAATAGACTATTAAACTCAATGAGAGATTTTCACAAATATAAGTAATCATATTTACAAAGTGTTTATTAAATCAAAACTTTAATAATGATTACAATTGTGTTCATCTCCAGAAAGTTGTCCTGCGATGACAGGTCGCGGCCGTTCGAGCCGTCGCGGACGGCCTCCGAAGAACGCGGAGTCCGCGCAACGATTGGCAGCACTAAAAAGGCCGCGATATCTATATCCGGGATCTGGTGGGGGAAACACAGAATTGGACGACACGAGCAATGCTTCCAATAGTACTAATGCTTCGAAATATAGGACGCGATCGAGCGGTCGGTTGAAGAAGAAGAATAAGTGGGACGACAGCGACGAGAGTGACGGCTTCGACGACGACTTGGCTGGAGTCCAGTCACCCATTGATTCTGACCAATACGTGAGCGATGACTCCACTCAAGAGGACTCAGACATGGATGAACTCGAAGAGGAAGACGACGAGTCCGTCGAATCGGGTTCACAGTCGGGTTCGCCGAAGAAAAGGCCGCCATTTCGTGCGCCGCGAGTCAAAAGTCCCGTTTTCTTTGAGGACAAAGAAGTGGCAGAACTAATACTTCCCGAAAGTTCTGATGATCTGCTTTTAAACGGAGAGTATTTAATGCAAGCCATTTGTGTGTACGAAGTGTTGAGACATTTCCGAAATATATTACGTTTGACTCCATTTCGTTTCGAAGACTTTTGTGCATCGCTTCTAATCGACGAACAGTGTCTGCTATTATCGGAAATTCATTTCCAGTTAATTAAGGCATTACTCCGTGAGGACGACTTCACCAACACGTGGTTCGGACCTCAAGATCTTAGAGATTCAATAAATGTATATTTATTTTTCAATGACTACATCACATGGCCTGATGTGATCCGCATATACTTGTCGTCAGACATGACTAATAATCGCACAATTTTGAGAGAATGTTTGAGTGATTGTGAATATCCGTTTACACGCGTTGACAAAAAACTACGAGTTCTGCAACATCTGTGCGACCAATTCCTCACCACAACCCCTGCCAGAGAGGACTTAGTCAATGAGGGAATCATCAAACACGACGACCACTGTAGGGTCTGTCACAAGTTGGGAGATCTTTTATGTTGCGAGACCTGTCCCGCTGTGTTTCATCTCTCATGTCTGGATCCGCCTCTTTTGGAAGTACCGAATGAAGAGTGGATTTGTTCTGTTTGTAAAGGCAATTACGTGAGTGGTGTCACGGACTGTATCAGTGAGTACGAGAAGAGTGGTTTCCTTTGCAGACAAGAACCACTCGGTTGGGACCGACACTCACGCAAGTATTGGTTTCTTTGTCGACGAATTATTGCTGAATCCGAAGACGGAAAGCAGACCTGGTATTACTCAACTAAACCACAATTGGATGAATTGCTTCGAGTTCTCGACCCTAATGAGTACGAAACAGATCTTTGTAAAAATATTGAAGAAATAAAAGAGGATATCATTAAACAAATGGAAGTGACAGAAAAGTTGACGAATGGAGCGAAAGGGCCGCGAAAGAGCTATTTGGAAGTCGAAAACGAGAAGATCATCAAAATTCAAGCCGAAAGAGAGGAAGAGTTGAAGAAAAAGAATGAATGCAATGATAAGAAACCAAATGGTATTAAAAGTGATGACGAAAGTGAAGACAACGAGAAAAAGAGTGATGAAAACAAAGAAAGTGATGAAAGTCCAAAAGCGGGAATTTTAACGCGACTGAAGACGGGTTCAATACAACCAAAGCAGATAAATTTGGATCCTTTGAAAAATCGTTTTAATAATTCAAATAATAATAATAGTAAAGAAGAGGACACACTTCTTGTGATGAACAAAGACGGAGAACTGACTCGAATTACCAAAAAAGCTCTCTCAACTTCGAGTGCGTTCAATAATAATATTTTATTCAAACTGGGAATGGAAGGAAACTATAAATCATATCAAAACCACTTCATTTCCAATTCTCTGTCACTTAACAAACACCAACACGTGGAGGAAAGAGACAAAAAGCGTCAATTGAGTCATAAATTTAGTTTAACCGCAGCTTCAGAGCTCAAATGGCAGGGAATACTGTTTGGGACGCGATCTCTATTTGTACAAACATTAAGACAAACAATACTACAACTGGAGAGTCAGCTCTCAGTGCCGTTTCTGCACCAGAATTGGCCTCTCCATAGACCCAATTGGTTGAAAGCTGTAAATATGTGCTCAAATGCCAAAGATTTTGCATTAGCTCTTTGTATATTGGAATCATCAATGAAACCGGTGCTGTTCAACCCCGCATGGCTTGAATCGCTTGGTTTCACTCATTTGCAAAGAACTACTTTTATGGATAGAGAGGACCGAAAAAAGTTGGAAAAGAGAGAAAGACGGGAACAGCAGGAGGAACAGGACAATCAGTGGAAGTTTGGGATTGGAGTTCGTTATGTTTTGGGACGCATTAAACATCAGATTTGGAAACAAAAAGGAGAAGAGTATCGCTTGACTGGAAGAGGCGGATGGTGTTGGAGGAGCACTACTAGGGTTGCCACTGAAGTCCCGAAAAAGAATAAGCCCGAGAAGTTAATCGAAGTCTCCGAATCCAACCAAAAAGTCTTGAGTCAAATCTCAACTATTAATATATCTAAACGTTTAGCAGAAGATGAAGACAAAAGATTTCTATATCCAAAAGTGTACAAAAGATGTAAAGTTTTAGATTCATTATTAGAGAGAAGATTATTAATAAAAGAGATTTCTGAAAAAATTGATACTAAAAAAGATGAAATTAAGAGTGAAGAAGAAGACACTAAAGACAATAAAAAGATAGTCGAAGAGGAAAGTTTGATCGCCAAATGTTACTCACCTTCTTGTAGATCAGGCAATGATTCAGAAGATACTATTGAAAGCTGTTATTCTTCAGTTTGTCGTTTAAAACAATTGAAACTTAAAAATGAATCGATTGATACTAAAGTTAAAGTAGAGAACAATGAAATCAATTCAGACGATGAATCAAAAGACGCAGACGTGATAGCGAACTGTTGTGATGTCGTATCTCTCGGTCGAATTGTCAAAATCAATGGCGTGGCGCAGATCGGGAAGAGAATTGGCAGAAAACACGCCAAAGGACAGTTACCTCCGTGTCCGCGATTCACTTCATCTAAAGGAAAGCGTAAATCAATTTTAATTCTTCCTCAGTTTGAACTGAAGAGATTGGCGAGAAGTGGAGCTCTGCGAGAAGTGAGTGGTTTCAGTTATACCGCAAAAGTCAATAATTACATTTGGCCCTACGGTCTGACTCCAAGACCTATCTTCCGGACGTCATGGCTTTATAGAAATCAGAAGATTGAGTCCGTTCACGGCGTGGCCACTCAGTTGCGCGTCCTTTGGGCTAATGTGCGTTGGGATGACTTATCGACTAAACCGCCTCCTTCTGGAGCTAATACTATCACTACTGAAACAGAAGTCCAGACGAGTGAGATTTTAAAACGTAGAGAACTCGCGCCTTTTGGCATAAGATCTCAATACTTAATCAGGAGAATCATAGTTCCCATTGAATTGCCGTCTAAGCCAAGAGGTAATTATCAGTCAATTTTTTAAATATTTTTAAAGATTTATTTTATTTTTTTAATAATTTTTATGCATATAATTATAGAAAAATCGACTCCAATTCGTAGTGGTTTAAGAGAAAGACGTCGACCAGAATCGCCTCAACTTAAGGGTCCGTCAGTTACAGAAGAGTGGGTTCCAGAAGAAGAACTTGATTTATGGGAAATTCGACAATTCGGTGAAAAAGTTGAAAAACAACAACAAATCGCTAAACAAAAGGCAGTCGAAGCCGCGCAGAGAGAGAATTCTGAGAAGATTAGGAAACAAATGGAGGAACAGCTCAAGAAACAAAGAGAAGCACTTCATGCCAAGAGAGTGGCGGAGGCGGCGGCAAAGGCGGCCGCGGTCACGACCACTCCTTCGACAACTACAATCTCAACGCCAACGACAACCAAATTTACGAGTATTATACAAAACAGAGGAATGAAACGTATCTTTACATCTCGAGGCACAACACCAATCACTACAACCACAGCAGTGAGTCCAAGAGCTGCCGCTCCCAACACATTCGCCACTGTGAGGACACCCGGCGGTCAAACCTTCCGAATACCATTATCTATACTTCAAGGCAAGTCTCCCGGACAGCAAATCATTATTAGAAGTGCAACTGCAGGCACAACACCACAAACCACTGCAACATTGACCACTTTGGCCAGTCCTACCATAACAAGAACACCAGCTCCTACCACAACATATATCGTCCGAACGCCTACCGGACAGACAGCTTTACGGCCTATTATTTTATCAAATCAGGTGAGACCAACACTGACGCAAACCCATGTTCAACAACAGACAGCACAACCTCAGGTGCAGATTCCCCGTCAGGTTCAGCTTCCGATACGTTTTCCGGACGGAAGAATGCAAGTCTTGCAGATTCCGTTCTCAGCTATAGCTGGCAATCAACCCATTCAAATAGCTATCAATACGGGACAAAATCCAAACACTTCTAATGTGTTGACTAATTCAATACAAATCGTTTCATCAGCCAATGGAACACAAACTGCCATTGTTTCGACCCCACAACCAGTTCAACCACAAACCTCTCAGTTTAGAATAATTGCCACTAATAGTTCGACTCCTGGACAGCAAGTGGTCACAAAACTAGTACCAATGCGTCCACAACAACAAACTATACAAGCGATTCAACCACAAGCGCAACAAATCCAAATACAAGCCCCTCAACAACAACTCAATCAGATATTAGCTCAACAATTACAGGCGGGAAAAATTCAGGTCAAGATTAATGCGAGTCCAACAGTCACCACAATTCAGACACCACAGAGGCCAACACTTCCTCAACAACAGCCGCCACTAACACAAACCACAGTTAAAGCTCCGCCAATCGTAGCGACCGTGAGATTAGAGCCGAAAGTTCAATCAAAAGTAACTCCACTTCAATCTCAAGCACCAACTCCTGAAACTCCCAAAAATACTGCAATAAAAGTGAAATCTCCGGTAAATACAATTGTTACCAATGATATAACACCTAAAACACCTACAGTGCAAACTCAAACACCAATTACACCACAGTTAACGCCTCAGCAATTTGTCTTAACATCAGAAATGACTCAAGAAATTGTGAGACAGGCTTTGATGAATCCAAACGTTGCGCCTGAAATTCAGCAAAAATTGATGGCATTGCAGAGACACCATCAGGAACAGAAAGATCCCGTCAAAGCTAAGTCTGTTGTCAAGACTGTCACTCCTGTGGTCAACAGTAAGATTAAATCTCCGACTGGTTCGAGATCTGTCTCCAAACCCACTAAAGCAAAGGCTAAACAAAATAAAGAGATTTCAAACGAACAAAAAGAAGAGCCGTCTGTGTTGTCGGTCTGTCAGGCAGTGGTTAAGTCAATGTTAGATAAGATCGAAAGGGAAGAAAAGCCTTCCACCAAAAGACCAAAAGCTAAGGAAACTGCAGGAGAGAAGCGTCACCGACAGAATGCCAGCAGACTTAATGTCTTGCTTTTTAAACACACAGAACTTCTTAAAAAAGATATCGCAAAACGAAGAGCACTTTTGGAGAAAAACTTGAAAATTGAGATTCAAAACGAATTGAGCGCTGTCTCGACTAAACCTATTTCTCAGAACAAGTCTGCGAATAAGAGTGTATCCGTTGCTCATAATATCAATGCAAATAAGAGTATAAACACAGGCGTCAAAAGAAAATTAAACAATACTAACAATAATTTAGTTATTGATGAAGATTATGTGGATAGCGATGAAATACTACCGCCGAAGCAAAAGAAGTCAAGACTCAATTCGACTTCTCCTTCGTCGGCATCGCCTAAGAAAGTCAGATCTCCCGGAAGTAATCAACACAAAAATATGAAGAATATGAAAGACAAAGCTATGTATTGTATTTGTCGTACGCCTTATGACGCCTCGCGATTTATGGTGGGCTGTGATGTCTGTTCCAATTGGTTTCACGTGGACTGCGTTGGACTCACGGAAACACAGGCTAAGAAAGCGGCTCAATATCTATGCCCTAATTGTGACAAAATTAAAGCTAAGAATAAAGAACTTTATTGTCTTTGTCGTCAACCTTACGATGAAAGTCAGTTTTACATCTGTTGCGATCGATGTCAGGATTGGTTTCACGGAAGATGTGTTGGAGTTTTACAATCAGAAGCAGATGCTATTGACGAATACGTTTGTCCTAATTGTCAAAGAGATTCTCAAATCAATTTTGCAAACTTGAAACAACTCGAGCCCAAAGACTTCGAAAATATGAAAAAGTTGTTGAAATGCATTCAGGTATGAATCGAGACATGTATAGGTATAGGTATAGGTATGTTTGACAATCAATACTAATATGACATATAAACTGATTGCAGACGCACAAGAATTCGTGGCCCTTTTTAGAACCCGTCAATTCGAAAGAAGTGCCCGATTATCATAAAGTTATAAAAGAACCAATGGGTAGGTCTCACCTTCTATAAAGTCGTAACCATATCTATAGTCTATATATATATATATATATATCTAATACCGAATCGTTTGAATTTATTAGATTTGAAAACAATAGAACAACGTCTCAACGGTAGTGAATATCGAAATTTAGCAGAATTTATCGGCGATATCACCAAAATCTTTGACAATTGTCGCTATTATAACGCTCGCAATTCCCCTTTCTATCATTGCGCCGAAGCTCTGGAGGCGTTCTTTGTGTCTAAAATCAAATCATTCCGGGAGTCCATGAGATAATGCATAAAATCCCGAATCTTTCGCCACTTCTGTAAAACCAAATCATTAGAAATGGTGTTGTAATTAAGATTCATTCAAATATTAGATAACTTATAAATAATTATATACATAAATAATAGCTTTTCTAATTGACAAATAATTAACGTTTATTCGAATTGTAATATTATTTTTGAATCTATTTTGTGTTGTATTTATTTGTCTGTATTTATTAGTGTTATTATTAATTTAATATTTGATAACCGATTTGTTCTCATTTTTTGAAACTAATTTCACGATAAAATTAACTTAACATTTGATTCATTGATTGAATAAAATTTATCTATTTGTTAAACTGAATGCTTTTATTTTATTTAAACCCAAAATTAATCTTTTTATTCATATTCTTTCAAATCCTTAACAAATTTATGATTTAAATCTTTAAACAAATCAAATTCAAAATGAATGTTATTTTTTACAAACTTTAAAGAGTAAATTAAAAAATAAAATAATAGTAATAATATTAAAAGTTCAATTTAACAATCAATTCAGATTGAATTCAATTTAATCAAATAAAGC
>JAUJYU010001090.1:0-10153 GCA_033995675.1 Nothrus silvestris
TTCTTCTTTGACTTAACGTTCGTAGTCGGTATTAATTTAGCCTTAAGAAAGGCTTTTGCTGAGAGCGTCTTTTTGTTATTTGCCGTCGAATCGGTTGTGATGTTTTCGATGTCGTCTATTACTTCTGAAGACATCATAGTGTTGTCTAACATGAAAACGCTGATGCTTGACGAGAAGTCGTATACTTTTGACGTTGAAATGCAGACTTTTGACGTTTAAATTCAGACTTTTGACGTTGAAATGTAGACTTTTGACGTTGACGAGAGCACAAATTATAGCGACTGTCTGGTTAGGTTAGGTTAAGTTAGGTTAGGTTAGGTTAAGTTAGGTTAGGTTAGGTTAGGTTAGGTTTTTTTTTTAAAATAATTTTATTATCTTTGTTCAAAATCCCTTATACCGTTATACATAATAAGGGTTGTAAGATATGTATAATATAAAATATCACATTAGTATAAAATTAATAATTTCTTTTAAAATAATAAATTAAAACTTGTTAAAATATATTTTTAATAAAATTTTGAGATTCTTTGAATATTTGTTCTCGGAGAATGCTTCTTAACTCCTCTGTCCAAACCTGTCCTTTACTTTCGATAGCTGCTCTGAATGCTGACCTCTCGTTCTCATATTTTGAACACTCAAACAGTCTGTGTTTTAAATCATCAACATATATAGGGCAAGCCATACAGTATTTCGAGTCAGATCTTTCAAACCGATTGAGGTATTCCCGGCAGCTGTTATGTCCACTTATAGCTTGTGTTATGTAATAATCTGTTCGAAAATACTTTGATATCTCTTGTCTGTATTTAACAGTCGGAATTAACTCATATGTTTTGCGCCCCTTATCTGAATGCTGCCAGCGTTGGTCCCAAATATAAAGATTTGTGTCTTTCATCGACCTCTTAACATATGACATCGGAATTAGGTCGAATGTTATTCTGTTATGAGAATTAGACGCATACTTTGCTCTGGACATCATATCTCTGTTCACACTGTCAGGCATCTCATAGCTTGATATAAACTGAACATTTCGGTTCGAAGTATTCAAATCATTCACAGTTTTGTTTATCTCTACTATTAGTTGATTTGTCGAATTAGGGTCTATAATGGCATTTAAAACAGTCATTGATTTGATGGCAATAGTTATATTGAAATAACGGATGTTCTGTTGAACATGTATAAGGGCTTGAGTTATGGCATACAGTTCGGACTGAAATTGTGTGCATTGTTTCGCTATTTTATATTTTTTCGTATATAACACAACATTATTATCAGTCACAGCTATTGCGGCTCCGACATTATTTTGACTCTTATGAGCAGCCACTACTATGCAGTACCTGTTGTCGGTATTGGTGACACATTTTATTGGTTTTCGATCCGCAAAGTGCAGCAGTTTTCTCACATCTGTAGGTCTTATAATATTTTCCAAATTAATATCTGTTCGTTTAAAGTACAAGTCAGTCAGTTCGTTATGAATGTTATGCTTAGCGAAGTACTCGACGGCCCGACAGTAGTGTATATATGGGGATTCTGGGACAGTACGAGCTCGTACTTCCAAAAGCATATGAAATTTTAATCTTTAAACCCAATTTTCCTTTTAAATTACACAAATAAACCTAAAATATCACATTAAAAGCTATAAAAACCCAGGAAAAGCTGGGACAGTACGGACTCATACTTCCAAATTACCTTAAAAAATGACTAAAAGATATGACTTTCCTCATTATTTAGTGTAGTATTTAAATTAAAATGTTAGAAAATAAAACGAAACTCCGAAGGCATCTGAGTTCTCCCCCCCCCTTACTCCTCAAAAAGGTTTTCATCTATCAACTCAAAAAATAACAATATTTCCTATAAAAGTTGTAGATTAGAACTATTATGTCCTTTAAAATTACACAAATAAAACCTAAAATACCATAGAAAAAAGCTGGGATAGTACGAGCTCGTACTTCCATATAACCTTTAAAAATGACTAAAAGTTCAATTTTCTTACCATTTAATATGGAATTTAAGCTAAGAATTCGACTAAAATGTTAGAAAATAAACCAAAAACCTGGGACATACGAGCTCGTACCCTCTAAAAACTCACGAAAAATAGCTGAATTTCATCAAATAACTCTCATAAAATAGTCTTTTATCATTAAATATATAACCAATAAAACCTAAAAATTGATGGAAAAGCTGGGACAGCACGAGCTCGAACTTCCTCGTACTTTGAAAAAATGAACTTTTTATATCGTTTTGTGTACAATTTAAACAAAAAGGTAGGGGTAGAAGGACTCGTACCTGCTCGTAATTTAAAAAATACTGCATATAGTCTTCTAAAACTAACATGTTTTGCTATTATGATTCTGTGATTTATCTCTTATAAAGTATTATTCTATAAATATTAAAAAATGATTTATTTAGAAGATTTCATAGAAAGAATAGCTAATGCTGTTTATAATTATAAACCATATAAGAATGATAATAATATACTTTTTAGCTTAAAATATGAAATTGTATTAGAAGATTCTAATAAAGAATTTAATGTGATAAATACAGATTATTATACTAGAAAAGTTAAAGGAACTCTTGGAGAAATTGTTGAATTAATTATTAATAAGAATGGTTTTGATGCAATGATATTAGATTTTACTTTAACTCATAAAAAACATATAATTCTTAGGAATTCTCTTAGAAAGTTTTTAACTAAACAGGTTAAAAATAAATCTCGGGAACCATAACAGATTAAGGCTTGGTTTCTTTTGAACCCCTTGTCACAGAATTACCATTCAAATTTTGTTAAGTCTGAAAGCCTTCGGTTTAAAGGCTGGATAATACACAGTTAATACATATTCACACCTCAAAATGTGAACTTATTCATATTGTTTTGTGTGTAACTTAATACCATTTGTTAAAATCAACTAAAAAACCTGGGACAGAATGACTCATACCACTCAAAATTGTATTTTATATGCAATTTACACTAAAACACTGCACATAAACATTTAAAACATATTATATTTCACTAATATGGTTGTAAGAGATTACAAGCTTATATGAATCTTGAAATCAGAATTAAAAAATTCAGGTCACGTACACTAACAGGTTTTAAGGCTGAAGCTGTCAAGCTTCTATGAATCTTGAAAACCTTTGGCTTAATGCTTTTTTCTCATTAAAGCATATTCAAGTGCTTTAGAAGATGTTTAACAACTTATTTTAAACTAAAAGGGTTGTATCCTTAATCTTAATTTTTAGACAGAAGCGTTAGCTTCCTAAGGAAATCTTCGATTTCTGACACAAAGTTGAAAGTATTAGTATTTTTCATAATTAAATCTATTTACTATGTTCTGTTAAAGAAGAAAACTTCACTAATAAACGGATGTGAAGTTTATTCATTAATGTTTGTGGATGCTTTAACAAGAGAAGTCATCCTCTTCCTTTGACCTTGGTGCTTGTTTACTAAAAGTAAATGCGTAATAAACTTTAAACATGAGTTCTTCAATGGATTATGATGGTATGTATTTATTGTTCAATAATTAAATATCATTTGATATTATATCAATAATCTTTAGATGTCTTTGATGAAGATGAATCTACAATTGAGTTGCCTAATTTTATATGGGAAGCTATTGTTGATTTACACAAGAGATTGCTGACTGCTATACCAAAAAGCAGGAGAAATTATTGGCTTGAAAAAGTTGATGCATTTTACAAAAATAACTTTACAAATATAAAGCCAAAGTAAGTTACTTTAGAGTGTAAAGATTATTAACTTTATATTTACGTTTCACAGAGAGGATTCATTATCTAAAGATGTTGATGAAATTATCGATGGAATTAATGCAGAAGAAAATGAAGAGAGATCAACAAAAAGAAAGTCAAAGTCTATAAAAGATAAACATAAACAGTTAATTGAATCGTTGAAGAATAGTCTCTATACTGGAATAACAACTGAGAAATGCAACTTTGAACAACTCAATGAATCGGTCCATAAGTCCTTAGGAACCACAGATTCCGCTAAAGAAGTAATTGTTTCTATTCACAATGAATTGGAGTTTCATCAAAAGCAAACAATTAAATATGCTCTTTTAGCTGGTCAAAGTCTCATAAGGATTCAAGAATTATGTAAAATTGAAAATAAGAAGTTCTTCGATTTTATAAAGGAATGTGGAATTAACTGGAGCAGATCTTATATACATTTTCTTATTTCACTTTATATTTTTAGTAAAGAATATCCTAAAATTTGTAATTTATCTGTTTCTTTATATTTTGTAAAAAATAACTTTAAAAGTATAAAGTTAGCAATATTGTCTTCTAGTGTAGAAAGAGAATATTGGAAGGCTTGATAGCTTCAAGGTTGTTGTCTCATGGCATGAGACTTTGTCCTTGATAAGATATCGTTTATAACTAAGCTTGAAGATTTCTTAATAAAGCTTTAACTAATTAATTAAAGTATGGAAACAGTCGATTCATTAAGAGCTCTATAAACTTGAAGAAACATCTAGTAATGAATTTGATAGAATGGTATTTAAAATAAAAGGATGTGTTAAGCTTATGACTAAGTAATACTGTAATGCCCATTAGCTAAAGTTGTATATCCATCATCCAAAATATATCTCTTATCATCAAAGTTACTTAAAGCTACTTTTGTTTGTTCTATGGTATAAACATTTAGTTTTTCTGACTTAATTATATTATAAGTGGCAGATGTTTGTGCTGACATCGCTCCAGTCTGTGTTTCATTATCTAAAACTTTCTTCCATATTTTTAACTGGTGTCTATTAGTTATGTGACCGGGTACTCCTTTTTCCCTTTTCTTCAACTCAGTTCTTGCTCCTTTGTCGCTAGCTTCGCTGTCTTGATGTTCAATCGTATAGCAGTACATCTTTGCTCTTAAACCTATGAACATCGTTACTATGTTCTCACCTGTTTCTATCTTAAAACAACCTAATTTCATCTTATTTTTTGCATCAATTTTAAACCTATTACCATCTTCAAAGTTAGACGTATCAAACCATTCATCGATATCATTTTTTATGTCTTCATAGAAGTCTTCAGTCAAAATATAAAGTAATAATCCATCAGTATCTGTTTGTACAATCCTAACTTTATCACCCCATTTTGGTTTCAAGTACTCATATACAAATTTAAACATTCTCCATTTAGACATCTCAAGTACACAAAATCCAGCATATATCGGCTTATTATATATAACATTTAATCTATTCATGTGAAGAGCCACTAGATTTTTAGTAAATATAGTCTCACGTTTAAAATTAATTTTCTTAATATATCTTAACGCTTTCTTTCTCTCACAGCAGAATTTTATATCTTGTCTCTTCAAGACATTTTCTATCGTTTTCCCATATACTGCATTGTTCATTAGCTTAAAGAAGTCTTTCTCAAACTCTGAAGTCCCTTCTTGTCTTAACCTAGTATTAAGTTCTATGTATGGTTTTAACCACGCTTTTTGTTTATATTTAATAGCGCATGTTATACCTTCTAACTTTAATCCATGTTTAATAGCTTGTTTTAATGTTCTGTAGTCACAGATTAGATCTTTTTTATCTTCTAAACTTGTAACCAGTTTCCTAGACTTTATAGGCTTATTCCTAAGATTCTTTTGATAAGGAGAGAGATCATCTTTAGTTATATCCTTATGAATGGGGAAGAATGGATAGTCATTATGTTTATCATGTAGTTCTCTCGGATACCTTAACATCTTAACTTTTATCGTATAACCTATGTCGCTATCATCAGGGATATCACTTATATGTTCTTCTAGATACCTAATCTCCTCTTCATTACACCATTTAAAGCCTTTATATGGTATCTTGAATGACATAGCATCACCATATAAGTTATTTGCATCAACAGGCACCAAATACGACGATTCTCTATTAGTATCATAATTAATCATATACTTATTATTTGCTCTAACATACCGCCTCATAATACATGATAAACCTCCTCTTATTCCTTCCATAAACATACAAAGCATATCCTGATCAGTTAGAAGTTCTAACTCAATACCAGTAGATTTTAACATAGCATCACATGATAATCCTGGGCTAGATACATAGTGAGCAGGATCTAATTCATAATGTTTTAATGATAAATCTCTAAATGATTCGAAACAATCAGCTAGGATTAAAACATCACAAGTTAGATATAATTCCATGTAATCTTTAAATGTTTTACAGTCAAAGTAATCCCATAATTTCTTACCTCTTTCATAATCAGCTTGTTCTATGTTTCTATTTTTCAAGTCATCATAGAATGCATCTTTAGCAGGATACTTTGTAACAGACTGTAACTTCTCAAAACTATCAAGATATGAGTATGGAAATACACCTTTTTGAACAAGTAATTCTTTAATTTTATCATCGACATTCTCAAAGTAAGATATTAAATTCTTAAAATTAATTATTCCAAGATTATCTTTATTATATAACACTTTAGCTGATTTATCGATAGATTTAAGGAGAAACTTCAAGCTATCCTTAAACTCAAGCTGTATATTAGTTCCTTCAACCTTGAGAGTAATAGATATATATTTTTCTTCTGTTTGTGATAATATATTAATATATTATCTATCTTATAAAGCTTTCTAACAAAATGTTTAAAATCATAACCAGAACCATTATGATAGAAAATTGGTATCTTTAGAGAAGTTCTAACCTTAAGATTACAACTTTGATGGGCAGCACCTCTGTATTTACCTGATATATGACAATGATCTCTTACTTTGACATCATCTTCAGTAAACTCCTTCTTACAAAAGTGACATCTATCAGATTTATTAAACTCCATGGATTCTTTAGAAGTAAGACGTGGTTTCTTATATTCTTCTAGACGCTTAAGAAGTATCTCATTTAGTCTCTTAGCTTCTTCAATTAATGAAGTTATAAAGTGATTAATTGTATCATTTGCAGATTTTCCAGTGTATTTCTTGAAGGTAGGAGCTTTAGATCCTTCAGCTCTAGATTGAAAGCTTTTTCCAACTGATAAGAAAGCATATGCACAAGCTTCATGTTTAGTCTTATATTTCCCATAACCAACCTTTCTCAGTACTGCTTCCAAGTCTGCGTAGTACACCAATGGAGTACGAATAGTTTTATGGAAATTCTTGAATTTTAATATGTTATCTTTATCTTTCGGTAGAATAGGAATGGCTTTCTCATTTTTAAAATAATTATCACATATTCCTATATGTCTCGTAAAGACATGCAGGTTTTCTGTATGATAGAAACACCTTTCACATATGAAATGATGATTTTTATGCTTAGTTAACTGATCTCTAACTAATCTTGATAAGTCCTTTATATATACATAATGGCTTTTATCTTCGTCTTCTATTAACAGTAAGTTTACATGATCTGACTTCTTTTCATCTTTAGAACATGTTAAATAAGGTTGTATACTATTCCCATCAGCTACTATATATAAGTTTATTGATATATTATTCTGCCTACAAAACTTCCTAATATCATCCACTTCAACTGGAAATTTGATATTTGTAAAGTTATAGTCCTCTCCCCACTTATTATACCATGATACTCTCTCTGGATTATGAGTAATCTCATTCTTATGTTTATGATATTGTAGGCAATATTTAAAACATTTTTGATCTTCATTCTTAATGTTAATACAAGCCTTTTTAGCTGAGATCCACCTTGGTAGTTCAATATAAGAAGAACCTGAAAGTGGTTTATATTCTCTTAGTTTAAAGTCAACATTGATAACATAATCCAAATGCCAATATCCTTCATTGTTATCCCAAGCTTCTATTCTTTCATCGATCTCTATCAGAAGGTCTTTGATAGAATCACGTATCTCACCTTCTCTAAGAATTTCTTTATTTGTTGAAGCTACTGTTATTTCTTGGGATTCTTGTGACTGCAAAATTCCTTCGGAATTTTGTCCACAAGTTGCTGGATGAAACTTTTTAAAGTTACCTTTTAATACTATCTGCATCTTGATTGCTGTTTTAATCTCTAAAATATCCCTCATCTTTTCAAACATTAGATCTGGTAATTCTTCTATCAGAACATTAACCGATTCAACATCATTCTTTGGTATTATTCTTAACGTTAAGAAACAACCTTCTAATGCCTCCTCTGATTTTTGAACTATATAATCATCTGTCTCAAAGTCAAGATCTTCAAAGTTTCTTTTTCTTTGTTTTCTAATGTTAATTGACCTAACTTTCTCTTTTAGTTTATCTTTAAGTGACTTAGTGTTTTTCTTGTGAGAAGGCGATTTAAGATGATTAGTCCACTCATTCTCTGGTATATCAACATTACAAATACCACAATATTTTAACAGAACTTCTTCAGATATCACTTCTCTTTGTTCTTGAACAGCTTCTAAGGAACGATAGTTACTTTCAGAAACTAAGTGTTTTTTAGTTTTTATGTGCTTACTCCAATTTGTTTTAGATACCTCTATGTTACACATCTTCTCTTTTCAGAACGAAGTGATGACAGCTCACTCATTTATATAGTTTTAAATTTATTAGGTTTTATATTAATTTTCAAGTTTCAATTTCTTTAAAAATCAATCCCTTATAAATGGAGTCCATACCAAGAAAGAAGTGTGTTAAATGTAAGGAAGTTAGATTGTTAACTGATTATTGTAAGAATAAGTATGGAGTAGATGGATTATTTTGGGTGTGCAATTATTGTCAGAAAGAATATCATATGAAATATAATAAACCTGTAAAATGTGAATGTGGTAGAATGGTGAGTGAAAAATACCTAGAGAAACACCTAAAATCTAATATTCATGAAAAATATTTAACAAGTTATTCTAATCTTATTGAGACAAACTAAGAGACTGTTAGCCTCTGCATTTTAGATAGGTCCTTTGAGTATACTTAAGGAGTCTTTAGAAGTCTTCATAAGTATCTTTTAAGAGTCTTGAGGAGTCTATAAAGATTCTTATGAGTATCTTTTTATCTTCAAAGAGATTGAGGTGAACAACCTCTTCGAGTCTGATTACCAGCAGCCTCTCCAAGTCTGTGAGAAATTTATTTAAAAGGCATTGCAATACGTCTTAATTTTTCTTCATAAGATTTTTCACTTTTCATAGGCTTTTTAGAAGGATTTATTAATTCTATTTTTTCAATGTAATTGCTTCTATTATCCATACTCTTTGAGCAATCAGAAATCGAAGATTTCCTCTGGAAGCTAAAGCTTCTGTCATGTTTAGTAATATTTATACAAAATCTACCATTAACATCACGATTTCTCTTTATTATTAATGTTCTTGAATTATATTCTATATTATTTTGTTTTAAATACTTTATAACAGTCTTTTCAGATACTTTATAATTATTAGCAAACTTTCTTACACTATTATTTTTAAAATCATATTCCTTTAATAATATTATAAACTCATCTATTGAATACCTCTCAGAGCGTAGCGATGACTCTTCAGTCATTTATTTAAATTATTTTTCGCATACTTTACTTCCTTACCATATAATACAACACCTTAGTTCCATACTATACTTTACCATAGCTTAATTCCATACTATACCTTACCTTATTTACTTACTTTAATTATATATTACAATACAATACTTCCTTACCTAATTCCATACCTAATTCCACACTTCAATAAAAAAATTTTTTATATAAATGAATGAGTCAAACTCCGCTTTGCGTCGTGAGGTTTCACCGAACTCTTCTAACTTAACATTATCTACTCTACACGATACTATTCAAAGTATTCATGATCTATCCAAAGTTAATTTGGATAATATTTCAGCATTCAATAATAATAAACTTACTTCTAAAACTGCAAAACAATACATTGATATTATGAATGAATTACATAATAAAATGGAAAACTTAAATGTATCTATTGAACAAAAAAATCAATTTAAATCTCTGTTCATCCTATTATTTTCTCAAATGTGTGAATCAGATTGTAAAGGAATAATGTTAATTAATTCAATACAGAAACATAAAAAATACAAAGAGATTATAGATAAATTACAAGAAGCATATCAAAGAGAACGAGATGAACATAATGCTCTTGCGAAGAAATATAATGAAAAGCAAAAAGAAGCAAAAGTTAGTGTTCCCGGAATATCATTATCTTTAACTTTGAAAGATAGTAAAACACTTAAACCACATGAATGTGTTGAATTAATGAATGAAAT
>JAUJYU010001091.1:0-10145 GCA_033995675.1 Nothrus silvestris
TTAAAATGAATTAAATAATAATAATATCATTAAATACTCAGCTGATTGTCAAAGGTGACATTGGCGCAGTTTTTATAAGCGCTAAAAAGTAATATTTTCTTATATTGAAATAAGTTAGACTTTCTATTTCTTACATTTAGTTATTTTACTAGGACTAAGGCTCAGGTCTAACATTATTGATTTAGGCTCAGGTCTAACATTGATTTAGGCTCAGGTCTAACATTATTGATTTAGGCTCAGGTCTAACATTATTGATTTAGGCTCAGACTTTTTTAATCAGGCTCAGGCTCTAAAGGTTTCGAGCCTAGGCTCGGCAGGCTCAGGCTCTGAGTCTACTCCTATCATTAGTTGTATTGCATATTAGCTAACTATTGTTATTCATGCTTTCAAGTATTCATTTGTATAGAACTGAAGAAAATTAACAATTTATAATACAATTTATACTTATATAAAACAATACCTGGAGATAGAGGTGTAGAATGAGATGCATTGACTTTGGGAGAGTCTCGAATAGGATTAGATGATTGATTATTTGAATTTTGGTTCATATGTGAAGCTGAAAGATTGAAGACATTCAATGAATAATAAGATTTAATTTGATCTAACATTAAGCTACTAACTATTTTTATTTGTTTGTTGTTGTTGTTGCTGTTGTTGTTGTTGTGGTAATGAAGAAGCGTTTGCCATCACTGTTTATAATAGTTTAAAATGAAATGACTTTTATAGTTGTATTGCATATTAGTTAAGGGGTTATTATTTGTGTTAATAGATTTGTTGAAACTTATAATACAATACCTGGAGATAGAGATGTAGAATGAGATGCATTGACTTTGGGAGAGTCTCGAATAGAATTAGATGATTGATTATCAGAATTTTGATTCATATGTAAAGCTGAAAGATTGAAGACATTGAATGAGTAATAAGATTTAATTTGATCTAAGATTAGGCCACTAACTATTTTTATGTGTTTGTTGTTGTTGCTGCTGATGCTGTAATGAAGTGGAGTTAACAGTTTTTCTAGTGGGAGCTGCAGTTGCAGTAGCGCTTGGTCTTTGTGGCTGTTGAGGAAGGCTAGTATGGGAAGCAACAACTGCCGGCTTTGCTACAGGTGTCGTAATTTGTTGGTTTAAGTTTGAAATGAATGGAACTAAGCTATCATTACCTAAATTAGGAGAACCACTATTCAAGTTTGGGCCACTTTGTAGTGGCATTGGCTGATGGACTGACTGACTCGAAAATATCTGATTTGGTGGCACTTGAGATGCAATATTACCACTGACTGATTGCTGATTAAATGTCTGAGTAATAGGTAGTGTCCCGGGAAATGTTGGCGTGTGTTGAGAATGTGGTGCATTGAACTGACTCATGGCTTTGTTAGTGTTGGCCTTCTTTTTCGGAGACTCTGCACAGTATAGTTAGCATTAAAATAAAACTAAATAAGTCGAACCCGTTTATAAGTCGTTCGTTATAAAGGAGTTCGACTGTATTATGAATGAAAACTAAATGATTGAAATGATAGGAAAACCTCTAGTGATGGAAACCTCTAGTGATGGTTAGCCAAAGAGTGCAGTGATTCTGAGAAGACAATAAACTGGACACATTTGAGGAAAACTTTAATTTATTTTCTAAGAAAATTCGGTTCAACACTTAATACTTTTTAAAAATTAAGTATTTCTTAATTATTATTCTGTCAATTGCTTTAATTACATAAAAGATTTGGGCACACAATTCATATCATAATTGTTTTTTAAATGACAAAATTATTAATGGCATTAAAGCCAATGTAAACAATCTTTACTTGCATTACACGTCAATATTATAATAGATTTATATATAAGAAAATTTGCAATTTATGAACTAATATTTACATATGTGTTAGTTATGATCAAAATGACATAATTATAATTTTTTTCATGCCCTAACATAAGAGCCACACAATAACTGCCCCAATAACATGATTTACATCTTTTTAAGAAATTCATATAAAATAAATATATAAATAAAAAACATAAAGCTTACCATATTATCAATTATGCAAAATATTTAAAAACTATTGGAGACAAAAAGTTTCACTAATAGAAGAGTCATAATATAGTTTACAAAAAGCCCGAGAGTGCTCATGTCCTAAGAGGCCATATCTAACTTTCTATCAAAAGTTTTCAATTAAAAGCCATTAATTAAATTTTCATTTATAGATATATTATATTTTGTAAGATTTTAAAAGAAACCCCCCTTTAAATAAATGCGCGCTTTTGCACCTCTTCTTGCATGCACTCTATTATAACATTTAATTTTATTATAAATTTACAAATAAAATGAAACAAAAAAAATGGAATGAGTGATGAAAGTTGACTATCTATTTAGTAGTAAAAGACCGCCAAATAGTTTAAATATAATATATATAAGGGTGGTTGAAATGAAAAGTGGACAACCCCTGTATGCTTGTCCGACTTGTCCACTTTTCATTTGAACGACCCTTACATATAATAATAATAGATAGAAATCGAGTTATTAGGGCAGTTAATGCAACTTTAAGACAAGTATTTACATTGAATGCATTTTTGCCAACAATTGTCTAAATATATGATAGAAATATACAAATGAAAAGATCTTCAACGCCACAAAAGACCACTCGACAGACGGACCCCTCAGAACACTGCACTCTGGATCTTACGGTTTGTTTACATTAACATGAATTCAATGATTTTGTAATGGTTTGTGTGTACCTGACTTTGCTTTTGAGATCAGGCATAAGCTTACAAAAGGCGATTGTGTAATGAATGGCTAATCATATTTATATAGTTATGGCTTATTTACATTATAAAAGGGACAAACCCTAACATGTAATGTATTTATAAGTTTGAGTTATAACTTATGTATTTATAACTTTGAGGTATAACTTATAACTCATGTATTTATAACTGAGGTATAACTTATAACTCAAAGATCGCGAATATGATAAGGTTCTGACCGTTGACTGCAGTCGTAGTAAAGATTTCAAATCAAAGTGAGGTAGAAAACAAACTAACAAAAGACTCGGAGGACAAACAATCAAATATTTATTATCATTGCCTAAATTGTAATGTTTCTAAAGGAGCTGAAGTCCAATTCATACTCATGATTGAATTGGCCTTAAATGTTGTGACGCTTTTAATAAACTCAAATGGTGTGAAATGAGTGATGAGCTTAACAGATGAATATGCGTTTCCTAACCTGATTCAGAATCGCTGCTATCAGAAGAACTACTCGAACTGGAGCTACTGCTACTATCGCTGTCACTTGAGCTCGAACTGCTCGCGCTTAGTCTTGTAGGGCCCGCGACGTCTGCGTGAGAATTCTCCGAATCTGTGAAAGCATAAGGATCTGTATTTCAATAAATCTCCGAATCATTTTCTATTCATATCAAACAATACCTTTTTTGGGTGGTTTCTTAGCCGGTGCTCCTAATTGACCGCTCACGTCTTGGAGTCGTTTTTCCAACTCCTGCTTTTTCTTTTCCTGTTCCTCTTTTGACTTTCCGACCGCGGCCGCGGCGGACGCTTTGTTTTTAGTGTCTGTCAAAGCATTAATGTATGTCTCAAACCATAACCAACAATAACTCTATACAGTCAAACCCGTTTATAACGAACAGGGATGAGTTATCTCCTCGTTCGCTATAAGCGGGTTTCACTGTACTATTCTTACTGTAAGGCTTTCGTGGCTTTTTCCTTAAACACGTGGCGACATAGCTTTCCAGTTCTCTTAATGTCGACGGCTTTAACGTTTCGAAGTCTATTTCAATTTCATCGGGATTTGAATCTCTAAGAGAGGGCTCACGAGATTGGATTATATGAACTACTTTTCCTAATTTATCACCTGAAGTGTCAATGTATAAAATGGTGCATAAATAATACAATTACATAATACAAATAGTGTAATGGAAAAAAGGTGTCACTCAAATACCTGGCAATTTATTAATATCAAGACTGAGTTGCCTTTTTTCGTCGTAAGACATAGGTTTAGCATTGTCTTCATCCTCACTATCAAATGCTGGCACAGCTTTACTACTCTTTTTAGTAGCCTTACTATTAGTCCTTTGACGCTTTGCGGGAACATTTGTTGCACTAGTTTTGTTTTGAGAGTTCTGTGACTTCGCTCCCGCACCTGAGGCTGCTTTGCTCTTCGATGGCTTCCCTGAGGGCGCACTTGTGTTCAGTTCACTAATAGGAGCCGTCGTAGCCGACGCAGAGCCCGACATGTTTGGACCCGAATTGCCGATATTTGATATATTGCTTCCCGTGTTCACAGAGGATCCGTCCACGAAGTCTTCCTTTTCCTTCTTAAGATCTAGTTTGGAGTCCAACTCCTTTTTGCTGGTGGAGCGGGTCTTCCTCTTCCTCTTCTTGTCCTTCTTCTTTCCTCCCTCTTGTGCTAAAATACTTATTTGTTCCGTCACTTTCTTGAGCTGTTCCTGTAATTGCTTCAGCTTTTTCTCTCTTTCATCTTCTGATTCACTTTCACTACTCGAAGAACTGGGAGAAGAACTGCCACTAGAACTCGAACCACTGCTATCAGATTTGCCCGTTTGCGAGGGTTCGGTGTGTGGCGGCTCGTCCGGCATTTTGGCGTATCTCATCTCAAACACATCCTATTGTTAATTGAATGCAAAGTTATATTTTAGTTATATTATTAGTAATATTAGTTATATTTAGTTAATTATTATTATTATTGTTGCAAAATCATGAAACAGAAACTTTACGCTAAACTGAAAGAGACTGCGATTAATAAAGCCTATTATTATACCTCTACTGATAATTAGAAGACATATTAAAATCAATGACTTCCTGCCCAGAAGAGGAGAAACTTAATAGCTATTCAAATATAAACATACCTGAAGTTTTCTTGCCATCGCTACCACTTCATGATCGGGTGGATTATATTTATAACAATTTGTAAATATTAAGCGCACATCAGAGGCAAACTCTTCAGGCTTTCTATATTCCCTATTTTCCATTTTTACCTAATATTGGCGTTAATTAAAAGTTAAATTAAAAATAACTAATTTATAAAATATGAAAAACGCGTTAACAAGTGAATACCTTAGCAGTTCCTAAATCCATAGGATGTTTAATGATCTCATGATAATCATGTAATTGTAAGAGTTCCGCGTCTACCGGCTTATAGAAAGGCCAGGCATAGCCGGCATGCTTTTTGGCAAATAATTCTTTTAATATTTGACTACAGTATTTCATCTGTTCAGACATTTTGCCCTTTTTAGGCTTTGAGACGTGTTGTGCGGTGTCGGGTAAGTCTTTCGATGGCTTTTTGATGGGACGACCGCTTTCCCTACGAGTCGACATTTTTGATGGTTTGGTTTCGATACTTTGCTGATGATATACAGAGACGGGATCTAAGAGTGTGGTGGTGTCCGCTTTTCTCTTGACACCCTTTTTCGACTTCGGCGGTCCCGTTTGAATGGGTTGGATCACAGATGGACCGCTGTTGCGAAATTGAGTGCTTTGCATGTTTGGTACACTTGTTTGTGGGATTGGAGGAACTGTTGCCGTAGGAATTTGTGACATTCCTGTCATTCCATCGACAAAACCTCTCTGTATTGATGGCGTTGTAACTGATGGACCTCCGGATTGCAATGGTGTCGATGGGGTTGTGTTAGAGATCGTCGATATGGGTGTGATTTTACTGATTGGAGTCGTACTCATAGGTGTCGTATTTATTGGGACGGAGACTGAACCTGAATTTGCGACACTTGGCTGTACGCCTATTGATGGCGTCGATGACACCATTTTAGTGGCCGCTAAAGAGTTTTGCAGCACAGATGTGGCAGTTGGAGGGGGAGGGGGAGGCGTGGCTGTCACTGCTGCTGATGGTGTGGTGTGTGAGGCTTGAGATGAAGATGATGTGGATGAGGCTTGAGATGATTGTGAAGCTATTGCATTACTACGAGTCGCTTGAAATGATGCCGCACCTGAGCCAACACACATTCAATTAATATTCATCAATATATTTAGCAAACTATGAGTTAAAACAAGTTTACATGTGATTTATTACTCTAAATGAAGACTACGGTATCATAACTACTGATGACTATCATAACTACTGATGACTAACTATCACAACTACTGATGACTATCATAACTACTGATGACTAACTATCATAACTATTGATGTATAGTTTGGTTAAATTAATTAAAAGATTAAATTTAGATTCGAGTATAGCTTATGCTAAATAATAAGTGATAGAAAGCATTGATTCATTAATATTAAACATTATTTAAGCGGTAATTAAACGGAGAAATACGTTAAACGAGAAGTGAAAAAGTGATGCTAACCTCTACCGCGTGGACCACCTTTGCCTTTACCCTTTTTGCCTTTGGGTCCTTTGAGTGGAGGCATAGGTATTTCGATTTCTTCTTTAGGCATTTCAGTAATTTTGGTTAAGAACTGTTTCTCTAAAGTCTGTGCCATAAGCACAACATCCTCTCCGGGCTTATTATAAATATAACAGTTAGTGAACATAGTCTTAAAGTCTTGTATACACTCAGAGGCAGAAAAATAGTAGCAATTTTCAAGTCTCTTCTTAATGGTTCCCAAATCCATGGGCTGTTTGATGATCTTGTGATAGTCGGGGAGCTTGAGTTTGATGGCGTCGACGGGATAGTGGAAGGGCCATGCGAAGTTGTGCTTCCACAACGACTTCATCACTACTTTCAACAGGAACTGCAGTTGAGTCGTGTTCTTGTGTGGCTTCGAAGGCCCCGCAGTCACCGCCGGCTGAACGATCCCGTTCACTGGCTCTACACCCGAACCCTCGCCGCTGCTCTTCTCCAACTTTGATGACTGAGACATCTGAGACATCTCTTTCTGGGAATAGTTATTATTATTGTTTTGTTGCTGTTGTGGAATCATTGCTGGCATTGTCGCAGAATTCACTGTAATATTAGGCGATGAAACAAAACCTCTTACAATGCTCTCTGCATTATCGTCTTGAGAACCGCCCATCCTTTTCATCATTCAAATGGTTATCAATAGTTGAACAGCAATGCAATTAATGGATTAATAATGCTATTATTATACCAATGCTTACCCCGTCTCCATTTAACACTATTATATGAATCCAATCACTAACACTGTTGAGAACATACATTCACCACCAATAATATCACTTATTCGGTAGTTTTCTGTAATTAACATCAAAATTAAGCTAATTATTCATCGTTTCAACACTTGGTATCAAATATTCATATATTTATAATAACATATAATATTCATAAAAATAAACACCAAAAGATTCGTATAAAATACCACTAAAAGACGAGCCACTATTATTCACACATTGTTTTAAAATCGATATTAACACTAATTTATATCATATTAATTATATTGATATATCGATACAGTATTAATGCGTTAATGGTTTAACAGCATTAGAGGCTTTGCTTCTTCGCCTAATATTACAGTCAATTCTGCAACAATGCCAGCAATGGTTCCACAACAACAACAACAAAATAATATCTGTAATGCAATTATCGATACCATTAATCCTAATATTGATAACTAATTTACATTAACATTGAAGGGCTCTTCAACTGTTTTGAATATCAATAGCAATACTGCATAAGAAATGTTACCTAAAATTATTTATCTCTTAATTCAATTTGTGGTTAAAAATAATGTAAAAACAATTTTTGTGAATGTTTTGAAGAAATGGTAATTATTGAAAAACGTGGAAAACAATAGATGCGATTTATTGTAATTTCATTATAAATCACAGGCATTGAAAGGCATGTGAATTGAGTGAACTATCAATTGGCGCCTTTGGACTAGCATTGAGTGCCATCTATGACAATGTGATATCTATTATTCATTTGCTATGTATTTAAGGCCTATATTTAATAGAAATGACAAAATTAATGGATATCTCATTGTATTTAAAGAGTTGTGTATTTGTTATTGTAATAAATATGGCAAAGATTGAGACAATTGTTGCACTGATTGAACAGAGATTAGGCATAAGTTAATGTACACCACAATGACATTCTGTGCATGTATTGGCACAAATATGGCCGTCAAATAGCCTATCAATATATGTAGGGTTTGAATGCATTACTATTACAGTTAGTATTGCAATGTCTGAAATGCTTCGCATATATGATATAGTTTTGAAATATGAGAATATGATAACTCACTCTAATGGACAATAAGCGCAAGAATATATTCCTCAAGATTGAATGTTTGGATCAATTGAAATGAATGTCTGACACGCTTTACCGGCATTTTAGGATCGATTGAACACTTGTTAAAAAAATGGACACAATTGAGGATAAGGTCGAAAACGTAAAGATATTTATTTAGATGAAAATGAAAGCAATTAAATACATATCAAAGATTGAAAGTCATGTAATTGAAGCGCGAATTCAACGAACTTGCCTTCGCGTCGTTGCCGTACAGACAATAATAATAATGGCTGGCCTTGAAGTGAGTCACAACACATACGACCGTATAGTCTATTAGTCCAACATTCAAATATCAAATACACTACTCGACAGTTCTAACCATTTATTTATTCAAATTTACATTAATAACTATTATATCAATAAATACAACCTTTTTTATAATCAAGTGATGGCGAGTAAAGCCTTTTATTCCTTAGAATAATCCTAAAGCACATGATATTTGCAAATTTGTCATCACTTGCATGAAACTAATGTCTACCATCACTATGAATGCCTCCAATAGTATTACATTAGTGTTGACTCTATTCTGTAGTAACAGTACAGATAGTATAGACTGCCTATAGATAAGTGAAGTTAGCAGTTATGGCTCTCTCTCTCTCTCTATAGCCCTCTCTCTATGGCTGAGATATGGAGAAACATTACAGAGAAAGACAGACCTGAGGCACAGGCAGACTGTGCAGTAACAGCATTGGTAGTGTTGTAGTATTGGTAACATTGGTAGCAGTGCTAACATTACTAGCAGTGCTAACTTTACTAGCAGTGCTACCTCTCTCATAGACTTAACCACAGCTCAGCATTGCTCAGCATTGGGGAGACTTTTCACTCACTGACAGACCAGACCCACGAACCATACCCTCATTGGCTGTCAGCACGAACGTCACGCCCTCTATACCAACTAATGTCTGTTTTCTTTATCATTTCGTACCATTTCTAATCACTTTTTAACACTAAATCACATCTAAATTACAAACAATTTTGTAATTGTTTGTAATTTCAAATCTTTTTTCAGTTGAGACAGAAATATCTGTGAATAAGCCATACAATGGTTGCACTCATTTACCAGTCATTTGAGAGGGAGTCAGGCGGGCGTCACATTCATTATTTCAATAGCATCTCAACGAATGCACTGACAATCTCGAGTTATCATTGGACTCTCTCTTCACTATACATATTAATGGCTTTCAAATTGCGCCAAATTTAAACTTACTTTATTTCACTTAAATCAATAGCTGATCAAAAGTAAACTCTTAAATATAATTCATTTAAGTTATCTTTTTTTACTCAATTTCTTAATCAATGAACAGAAAACTTAAAGAACTATAAAATACAACAATTATTGATGTTTTGAAAAGTTGAGAATAAGTTAATCAACTCTTAATCAACTCTAATCGCAGACTTACTTCAATCCAATCTTAATTACATGTTATAAAAGCTAACGAATTGAACAGTTGGTGACATGACTTCATTATATTTATAATTTAATAAACTTTAATACTTTTAAAGCCAATTATTGCTAATTATAAGAAAAGCTATTGAATTATAAGATAATAGCTTAACATTTAAAGAAAAATTCAAAGTAATCTTAATTACCAATTTCGGTGGTTTTAAGCAATTGTTGTAAACTTTTATTTTCATAAAAATACAAACGCTTTGAAAAATTTGATTTAAAGCAAATAACCCCTAAAAATAAAGTTATAATTAGTACTCAATTGAAAGATTATTAAATGGGATGTACAGTCAAACCCGCTTATAACGAACTCGGATATAACTCATACCCGCTTATAACGAATCATATCGTATGTACCATTACTTAAATTTCATTAAAAAGTGGAAACTTATAACGAATCATATCGTATGTACCATTACTTAAATTTCATTAAAAAGTGGAAACTTATAACGAATCATATCGTA
>JAUJYU010001092.1:0-10145 GCA_033995675.1 Nothrus silvestris
AAATTGCTATCATTAAAGTTATAGACAATTTAGTAAACTTGGGAACATCGGCGATGGCAAAAAGGCGACATTCCCAAAGTCAAACACTATATATCTTAATGACATTAATTAATTAGTGAGCGAACCCCTAAGTCTAAAAATCTTTATATGTGTAGCGAAGGTATGGTCTTGAAACGCATTCATTCAATAGTTCGCTTTCAATGCGTTTGATTTGAATAAATATTAATTGTTTTAAAATATCACTAATTAAAGTAAAAATGGAATTAAAAGCGACGCAAATAATCACTATTGAAAAGCCATCGAATGCGTCGAAGCCATCGAAATATAACCTAAACATTGATGAATTGCATAAACTTTTAGATCCGATCAAAGACAAAGAGGTGGCCATCGTTTCAATAGCATGCGCTTCACGACAGGGAAAGTCATTTCTCTTGAATTATATGATTAGGTATTTGTTGTCCAATAATATCAATACTAAGTATGACGATTGGATCGGAAAGAGAGACGAATCACTCGATGGTAAGGCTTTGTCAATCTCTTAATGCTATTAAATATTTAGTAAATTCTGTCTTAATATCAATATTAATATCAATTCATTGCAAACTTTGAGGCTTTTTGTGGAAAAAAGAAGTAAATCCACAAACGAGTGGTGTTTGGCTTTCAATGCCTTTCGTTGTGAAGCAATCGAATGGTAAAGATATTGCAGTCCTTCTGATGGACAGTCAGGGAGTGTTTGATGAGTACTCGACTCAAAGGGATTGGTCGACAATTGCTGGCATCAGTTTATTGAGTTCTTCGTGTCTTATAATCGATTCAGTCCATGACATACAAGAAGACGCTCTTATGGTAATGGAATCCTTTCTCCAATACGGACTGTTGGCCGCGAAGAACAATATTGGATCAGTTGTTGGGACGCCTTTTCAGAACTTGGTTTGTATTTCTGACATTAAATGTAATAAAAAACTTATTTTACGCTTAATATTAAGCTTTTTCTGATACGCGACTGGAATACACCCGTTATTCACAATTACGGACTAATGGGTGGCCACAACTTCCTAGAAAGCAAATTAGAGGTAAAAGAAGGGCAATCGCTGTCATCGCAAACCACTCGGCGTTTAATGAACACGTATTTCAAAGACGTCTCATGTTTTCTAATGCTCGGACCGGGAGATAAGGCTAAAGACAAAAACTTTAGTGAATCTGTGGCTGATTTGAGCCTACAATTTGTTGACAAATTGAAACAATTAATAACTCATTTACTAAATCCCATAGAATTGAAGCCCAAAATGGTGAATAACTGTCCCATAACTGCCGCTGAATTATTAGAGTATTTGAAAACTTATGTTCAGGTCTTCGGTAGCGAAGAATTGCCAAAACCGTCAGACATTGTTGAGGCGACGGCTAAGACCTCAGATCTCATTCAAATCAATAAACTGAAGGTATAATTAGTGTTAATGATAGTTAGTTTTGTATACTCATTGAATTGTCTGTTTATTAGGAGTCGTATTTGTCTGAAATGAAGACATATTTAGAAACGAAGCCTTTTATCGATAGCCAGGATCTATACTTGAAAACGACTGAATATGAAAATAAATTTATTGAATTATTTAACGAAAAGAAAAAGTCAACTAATAATGAAAGAGTTGCGTAACTTTATTAAAAGCGATTTGCGTGCAATTTATTATCAAAAGAGGGGAGATAACGATAACCGTTAGCCGATAACTGATAAATCTACTTCGGCTTAACATATATATCCGCCTTGTCGAGATGAGTTGATCGATGTATCATTCGCCCAGATCGCGCATCGGGAACATAGTTATTTCGGTGCCACTATAGAAAGTAATGGCTATGCTGTCCTGAGTGTAGTATAAGCGGCGAAAGTTCAACACTCACCGTAGATCAAAAGATATCGCAAATTTTTTGTTTGCCAAATATAATACTTTTAAAAGTAAAATAGCCTTATTTTCCAGCCTATCTACTTATTTTAGTGTGTAGGCCTCATTTTCCTACACATAAAATGGTTCTCGATAAAATGGTTGTCGATAAAGTGGTTGTGTCGATAAAGTCTACATCGCCCCACCGACTCTAATACTGCTGCCAAAACCATGTTCCTTTCCTTCCCCTCCGAGGTGCGGCCCGTGCCCAGGTATAGACACTCGAGTGCGGCCTATCTGTGGTAAAAGGTTGGGGACCCTTGATTTAAACTATTTGTTTATTTATTAATTTTAATGTCTTTGAGGGGGTCTATCAGTTTTACTCCTCTTAAAAAACCAATCAGCGTGATGGGTATAAGAGTATCTTACCTCCTGACTCCTTTGACAGAATACTGTCATTTACCCAAACTTGGCTTTAATACCCTCTGCTATAAAGGTGATAATCGGGCCGCTTCGGGTTCGAACCGGTCGGGTAGACGATTTAAAATGTCGGGTTTAAGCCGGTCAGGCCGTGATTTGAAATATTCGGGCGGTTGTCATTTAAAGAACTTATGGCTGGTTGGGCCAGAATGCGAAATAAAGGATAGTGGTATTATATAAAGCTTATTGATAATTTATAGAATTTCAAATTTAAGTCCAGAAAACGTTTAAAATGCAATTCATTAAATATTAAGTTATTACTAAAGTAATGAGCGATAAATTTTTTAAAACATTTTTAATTTTAAAAAATTTTACATTTAATCGATTATATAATTGCCCTCATTTTCGAGGATCTTCGCCAATATATGGGGAAAACTTTGAATACCCTTCTCAAAGAAAGAAGGGTCTTTGAGGAAAAGTATTCGGAGAGTCAAGTTTTGAGGCCATATTCGCGAATGTTTTGTCATTAAGAAATTGCTGAAGAGAACGGAACAGATGATAATCCGTAGGCGCGGTATCCGGACTATATGGTAGGTGTGGCAGCACTTGTCATCCCAACTCTTTGATCTTCTGGTATGTCATTCTTCGGGCTTTATCGTTTTGTAGAACTATCCCTTTTCTATTGACCATCGCCGGCCGGTTCGATTTGAGAGCTTGAGCCAAACGATCCAATTGTTGACAGTAGAGATCAGACGTAACAGTTTTCATTTCTTTTATGATTTCTATATCCATACCTTCAATTATAAAATGTTTATCTAAATAATCAGATAAATCAAAATGTTCTGAATTATTTTTTGTAAATTCATATGGATCTTAATTAGTAAATTCTATAATTATTGAATCAGTATGAAATATTATTTTCAAAAATCTATAACTTCTTGTGCTTGTTCGAAATTTAGGAATCCTTTTCATGCGTTTCAAAATTGATAAGATAAAATTATCATTAAAATAATGTGAAATTCCATAAAACCTAAAAAGTAATTGCAAATTTCTTTCTTTCAACTTTTATTGCACATGTGTTTGAAAATGTTCAATAACTGAGATTTTTTTAATGTATGCGTGTTTTAATATTGGGTGTTGATCTTATAAAATGGTAAGTAATTCTAATATTTTATCCAGCTATATATATATATATTCTCTTCCAGAATTATATAAGTGTTTTACGTGTTAGAGACTTAACAGAGTCTCCTGTAAAAAATTGGATGTGGTCAAGCGACGATGATGTTAGAAGACACCTTTTTGTCACTCCAAGAAGTTGTCACTTCAAGCGACCTAATACCAACTTTCGTGATGTTGCATATCTGGAGCAGAATAGTTATAGACTACACAAACATAGTGAGTCATATTTAGAAATGAGACTGGAAAAACGGAAAAGGAACATATTCCGTTTATCATAAAGATGTTGATATTGAATACGTAGATTTGGTGGAAAAATTAGCCAAACTTGGGAATAATGTAGAAGATGATATTGATATTCAATTGGATAAGATAGTTTAATCGTATTATGTATCAAATGCTTCTGATATAATCTATCAATAAAGTTTGAACTATGTAAAATTCTTTTTCCTATCTTGTCAATTTTTAATATATAAAAATTGTTGTTCTTCCTGATGATTATTATTCAAATTTCTTATATTATTTCTTATTACTATTTAAAGTAACCATAGTAACCTTATTATATTCTATAAGATAAGATAGTTTAAGTAAATCTGATTAAGTAGTTTTCTTAGCTATTTCATCCTTTTTTATACACTTAATTGTGTAAATTTACCTTTTTTACTAAATTTTAACAAAGGTGTGGAGAGGGCGAGTGTGCTAGTTAATTAACTACTATTGTTAATTAAATATATAATTACTTTATCATTAAATATGTGCTTAGATTTATACTTTAGATTTGAATCTAAATTTTCTATATTTCGGGCTTGAATTTTATTTTCAGAGGGTTGGGCGGGCTTTGAAAATTTAGCGTCGGTTCGGGTTGATCGGGTTGATCGGGTTGATCGGGCTGACGCAAAAAAAACTTTCGGGCGGGTCGGGCCGACGATTTTCGGCCCGCTGATCACCTCTACTCTGCAATACAAAAAAGACCTAAATCTCAGAATAATTAATTTGACTTACATTTATATTCCAAAAACGTGTGTTTCTGTTTCTACTGCTAATGTATAACTTAATATCATAATTAATGATGTATAGTAGGCTCGAAAATCCTGAGCCTGAGCTTGAGCTTAACGAGCCTAGGCTCAAAAACCTTCGAGCCTTAGCCTGAGCCTCAATCACAAACCCTGGGCTTGAGCCTAAGCCTACCGAGCTTGAGCCTACTATACCTCATTATTGATGTCTAACCTATTTTTATTAATATTTTAAAGGCCTTATAATGATTGCGGTTGTGATTATTTCCCACAAATGCAATATAAATCCAGGTTCGTATTAATCAAAATATGGTTCAAATACATTATTTAATTGTTCAAATCTAATTAAAGACAATGTCGCGACACCAATAGCCGCATCTCTCGGAGATCTGACCACTTTAGCACTTTTGGCACAATTTAGTAGTGTTTTATTCTATACCGTCGGTAAGTGTTTGTATATTTGGTCCAAAATTGATGTTTAAACTAGTTTTCAATTGTATTATCCTTTAGACACCACTCCATGGCTTTGCGCGACTGTAATGGCAGTGTTCTTAATGTTAATACCCGTTTGGTGTTTCATTGCGAAGAATAATAAATATACAAAAGATGTCTTATATAACGGATGGACACCAGTTATTAGTGCAATGGCTATATCGAGGTTATTATCATTAAGCTATTACTTAATAACCAATTGTCGTAATATAACTAATTATCTCTTATTAGTATCGGTGGTTGTATTTTAGACTTTGCTGTTTCGAGATTTAAAGGAATAGCTGTTTTTCAGCCCGTAATCAATGGTAAGTTTGAAGATATGCTCGATTTTGAATGTATTTGTGACTAAAAAGTTTTGTTAATGTCGTAATAATTATATTAATTGATTGTTTTTTTAATTTATTTAATAAATGAGGTGTTGGAGGAAATTTGGTTGCAGTGCAGGTATGTTTTGTCCTATCTTTTCAATTATCAAAACTTATATTATAATTGATTATCAAATATATTGTTTTCCGATAAAATCAAAGGCCAGTCGGATATCAACATATCTTCACAGGAGTTCAAAGTTAGGAAATTTGCCTAAATCTGATGCTAAGCTATGTTTCAATCCGTGTTCCGCTTTCTTTGGAAAAAGTAAGACATGAAAAAACTTTTTATGCCATTCTTAAGGGTTTAATAACTTTAATGTAATCTAAAAATGTTGAGAGAAGCAAAAAAAGTTGTTTATATGTCACTTTTTATCTCTAATGATGAAGTGCTGTAAATAAATACTATCAAAAGGACTCAACAACTGAGCAATGATTGATAAAAATAACCCATTGAAATAATTTGATTATCTTATCACTAGATATTCACGCAAGAACTGCAAGAATACTCTTATTAATGGTAATTCCGGGTCATCTTATATTTACTTATGGTATAAGATTATTAAAAGCCGGTCACACGTCGGTTACACCGCATTTCCTAATCGTGTATCTGTTGGCGGCTTTCCTTCAAGTGGTTCTTCTCTTATATTTTGCGCACACAATGATTCTCTGGATGTGGAAGAAGGCCATAGATCCAGGTTTTTGATCATTATTTAAACTCTACTTCTTTTTATTATCTTTAAGAAAATAGTTATCAAAATAGAATATTCTGTTATAATCTAAAGATAAGGCTAAGGGGTGGGTGAATATGGGGTATTTTCAGTACACCCCTGCCCAACACCCCTCTGAGCTGAGGGGGTTTGGCCACCTTTGATTCAAGGCTTAATACCTATTATATCACTAATGATTATTTAATTAATTATTTTTTTCATTGTTTCAATAGATAACTCTGCGATTCCATACTTGACAGCATTGGGCGATCTCTTGGGAACCGCTCTCTTAGCGGTTGCCTTTTTAGTACTTTTACAATTGGTGACAAAGATTCAGATGTTGGAGATTAAAGATTTTCATAACTTTCTCTAATATTAGAGTTAAGTTTAATAAGTTATTTAAATCTCTGAATCTCTTTTGAATCTTTGAATCCATTTATTATTTAATAGTCATATATATTATAATTCATTATTATTTAAATGAATAACATTTTGATTCATAAACAAATAATTAATTTATATAACAAGTTATTTATGTTTCCAATTATTATGTAAACTGTTCTTTAATGATAATTATATTTGAAATCTATTAAAAGTTTTCAAAATTTTATCGCTGAATCTAATCTACCATTTATTTCATTTTAGATATCATTCACTTATAGTGTTATTCTATTAAATAATTTAATTCATTAAACAATTTATAAGTTAAACATTTATTAAACTCATGTTTAATACATAATTAAAATATATTTAAAGCTTTAAAAATAAAATATTATTTAAACTTTTAAACATTTATCTTAATAGTAAATAGTTTTACGTACCCTTGAATTTGATTAGTATTTAATACTATTTTAATGATTCAATTCAATTGTTATGAATTGTATGCTTTTCTATCATTTCTTCACTTATTATTAAGACTCAAGACTATAGTCGAGCTTAAATATAAAGCTTTTAAAGCAAGTCTCGGATCTATTTTTCATATGCAAACTAATGCTAACCAAACATATAAGACTAGGTTATAGTTAGGATTAGTTTAATTCAGTTTGAGATTAGATTAAGAGATGATTAAAAAAGTACTTAAAATTTGACTGCAATTTAATATCTATAATCTCTAATTATACTATTTATTACATTTCAACTTATGTTAAATATAATTGAAATGCAATTAAAATAAAGTATAATTAGATATTATAGTTGGCAAACATTGTCGGGAAGAATATGGTGTTAAAGGAGTTAAATCTGAATTAATTTTTAAACATAGCTCAAGAAAACATGAATTAGTATAAAGTAAACTATTTTTGTAGTGTTTATCCCATAAAAAATGTGTATAATTTGTTGCAATACTATTAATATTGTTAAAGCGCGTGACTCAACAATCATAACATATAAAGCCTTTATTGTTAAAACGCGTGACTCAACTATCACAACATATAAAGCCTTTATTGTTAAAGCGCGTGACTCAACAATCACAACATATAAAGCCTTTATTGTTCAACATTTAAAGGAATGAATAACTTATAAACAATTAACACAATCAGCAATACATTATTCAGTCCACGCGTTCTCTCTTCGAAGTCTTTCATCTTCTTCTGGAGTCAAATCGCACTCAATATCCCATAATTTGCGGACTTCTTCAGCAGTTTTACCTTTTATTTGATTTGCGGCTGTTTTACAACCGATTTCTAACAGACCTTTCAATATATACTTAATTAAAGACAATTCAGATATCAATAAAACAAAAACTATTATAAAAAATTTTAAAAACCTTTAATATCGAGAAAATTGGCCGCAAGGATCACATCGAAGAGTATCTCTCTTTCGACATCAATAAATCTCATATCCCATTCACAGATATCATCAGTTCTTTTAATATAATTGGACTCTTCGTCGTCGGAGTCCTTGTCATCGATGGGATCGTCGAAATGGTATTTCATATATTCGATCACTTTATCCAAAACAATGGTTGACATCTCTAATGGCACTGCACTCGAGTTGTCGTCGCTTTGGTCTTCACTGCTTTCAATCATATCTAAAATTGTAGTCAAAAATAATTTATGATTTTTTTCTCTCTATTTATGTTTTTAAACATTTTTATAGGTCTTTGAATTAGATTTAAATCTGAATAAATTGTATAGATTTTGAGTACTTTGTGATTTAAAAATATGTAATCTATATATATATATATATATATATATGTGTGTGTGTGTGTGTGTGTGTGTGTGTGTGTGTTCACTTGTGTGTGAACTTTTTTGGTTCACGGATCACTTTTAAATCTTACGACAGTTCTTGGAACAGGTCTTTTTTGCATATATTTTTTTACATTAATATTGCATATACTAATACTTAATATTGCTATCAAAATCTATGGCGGATCACCTGAGAGCTATCCAAGGATCACTTGTGATCCGTAAAATTCAGTTTTGGAACCCCTGGTATACAGTATCCAATAAACTTTTATAATATTGAAAACATTTATCTTTGTTAAGACATTCGTCTTAAATCTTTCTTATCCACTTTAATCCGAATAGTTAAACGATTAGATCCAATATTACGATATATTCAATTACATTATAAATATATTTAGAAATTGAGAACCAAAGTTGCAACGCAACGATGGAATGCCTTATAAGTTATTGAAATACATTTATTGATACTGTAGTGATTGACTCACATATAATTAAATTTATAGTGGATTTATCTATGTATTGTAAATGTATTTATAGATTTATTCATAACTTATTATAAAATGACTTCATTCAAATCTAATTTAATTAAATGTTTTTTATTGTTGAAAATTTCAAAATGTTATTCTTTACAAAAGCATTACATGTTATTTATTAAATTATTATAATCTATGCCTTAAATATTAAAAACTAAAATATTCAGTTTAAAGTATTTTTTAATGGTTTTTTATTTTGAAAAAAGAATGTTATTCGAACTCATTAGAAAGAAAACAGAAAACACATGAATTAAATTTCAGATTGAAATTTCATTTTATTCAAAAATAATAGAGAATTTGTTTACATCAACCGATTCCAGTTAATTATCACGAATCAGATTCTTGTTGAGCCACTGGAATAATGGAATGGGGTTCACCAAGATGTTAGCGCAAAAATACCTAGCTTCATTTGTATTCTTCATTATTAAGCACCCAAATTCATGTAATTTATTCACAGAGATGATAATTATTAAAACTGATCTAACTCAAGTCAAGTTAATAAAATATGAATACATTAGAATATTTTGTGAATTATTCAAAATAATATTGATATAATGTAAATCTATGGCTTAGTCAAGAGTATACAAAAAAGACTGTTTGGTGAAAGAGTTAAATTAGAAAATCAATTTTAATAATTTAAACAAAAGTTGATGCATTTGAAATATTATTTGAAATTCATCATTCTCTTTTGATATAGTTTAGCACATATAGGAGTGTGTCTTTTGAGTGCGTCCTCATTGAATCGACGTTTACAGTAAGAGCACTGTTCTTGAGTCAATTCTATGATTTGTGCAGTTGAGGGACCACTTGAATCGCCCTTTGCTGCTCGAATAGCAGCGATACAGTACTGGTGTTTTGTTCTCCAATTGGATTTCTTACTCTCTTTAAATTCCGGATTCTATAATTATTTGTAAAGCTTTATAAGTTATTACATTAAGTTTCATTCACATTCAGGATATTAGCAATTTGTTAAGTGAACGGTATATAGGGTATCCAATAAGTCGGTAGTTGCATTGCGTGCTAGCTTTTTAACTATTGTGAGAGCGCTTCGGCTTAATTACAAATTAGAGACTAAATTTTCGGATTCTTTTTTGATAAATGTTGTATTTATTGTATAAAATTAATTAAATAATTAAGAAATTGTGAGAAATGTCAGATCAAAATAGATTTACTATAAAAGAGCGTATGAGTTCACGACAGAGAAATAACTAGGAAAACAATTTCTGATATGAATTGATTCCCGTAAGAAATAGACTTTCAAATAAAAATTTTTCTATAAAATCAAGAATAAGATATCGCACTTATTATTAAAGATATTTATCAATAATAAGTTCAATCATAGGCTAAACTATTATCAATATTAGAAACTGATAATA